>VZRQ01008525.1:594867-610650 GCA_013397975.1 Machaerirhynchus nigripectus
TCCTTCTCCACTGACCTTGGTGTCTCCATGTTGTTTTCCCTCACATGTTCTCACCTCCTCCTCTTCTATGACTAGAAGCAAAAACCCCGGGCTTTGTTTTGATTTTCTTCTTAAATCTGTCATCACAGAGGCATTACCAGCCTCTCTCACTGGCCCAGTTCTGGCCAGCAGCATGTCCATCTTCAGAGCCATCAGCCACTGGCTCTGCCGGACATGGTGGGAAGCTTCCAGCGGCTTCTCACAGGAGCCACCTCTATGGCCCCCCTGCTACCCAAAACCAGGCTGTGCCAAACCAATACAGTCTGTCTCCTGTTGGGAGAGATGTCTGGTATTTGTTTATTGTTGTGGGGTCCAGGGTGAGCATTTTTGCATGTGTACCATTCTCTTTTTTTGTATACTGTTGTTATTACCATTGTTGCTGTTACTTTCCCTTTTTAATCTCATTGCTGTGTCCAAGAAATTGTTCTTATCTCAACCCATGATCTTTGCCTTTTGTGCTTCCACTTGGAGGAGGAGGGGGAAGTGAGCATCCTGCTGTGGTTTTAGCAGGAGCCCTAAACTGAAGAAAACTCTTGCTAAACCACATCTTGGGTATAGAGGAATGTGACATGAGAGAAAAGACAACTAGGATTTAAACTGCTGTAAGCTGGCCTTATTTACCCTGAGAAGTAAAACCAGGTTAAGTAAAACATGTCAGTTGCCACTTCCAATATCAGCCTTTAGGGTCTTTGGAGGTAATATTACTAAGTCTTCTAACATTACCATTTAATGTATTGCCATACAAATGAATCTTTACATTTTTCCAGATTTCTTTTTCCTGATCACTTCCACAGTGACGTATCTTTACATACGTGTATTCAGCACAAAGTTGTAATCTTAAGAACAAATATATTTATAATGATTGAAAAAAACCCACACATTTTTTATGAGAATCACTGAATGTCAAAAGTTAAGTCTTGGTGGATTTTATATTTCAAAACTCTTTTAAGAACAGTTTTTCATTAAAACAAAATATTCGCCTCTTTAATAAAGATTTGTTCATACAACATAGATTGAAAGACTAATTCATTATGTCAGTTGCAAAACTCACATTGAATTCAGCAGAAATCCTGCAACCTAAGCAGCAGGCTGCTTTTAAAAGACATCTGAAGAGCAATAAATTTGGCATAAAATAAATCCAAATGTTTGTAAATAAAATATGATAACAAAGTGCATTTTTAATAAAAATGTTCTTCTATACTCCCATGACTGGCATCAAGTTGATAATTCACAAGAAATAAGAATTTTAAATGGAAAGATAAAACAATAAGCGAAGCCCTTTTTTTAGTGACTCAAAGCTACATTTTCATTTTAACACATTTTCTACTGATTTCTCGGTACACATTTCACTGAGCTATGTAGTAAACAAACTTCAAATGATGCCTAAAGCAGGAATACTGGATCTGTCACCTTAGCTAACTCTTACAAATTTGACAAAAATGTTCTTGAAGTTGCTGCTCTGACAATTTTTATATCATTCTTAAAAGCAAAAGGAGAAGGAGAGGGAAAGTAAGAAAGAAGACAGGGAGCAAGCAAATATTTTGAAGGGTTTTTGAGGAAAATGCACTATACCAGAAAGTGTACTGCAGGAAGTAAGACAGACACACAGTTCCCTGCTGGTGTATGTGGAGAGGGCACTCACAGGAAGACTCCCAAAGCCAAGCCTAGGAAACTCCACGTCATGGTAACATCACTTCTTTTGACTGCTACTAACATTTCTGGACTCCAGAGCCTTCATTGCAAGCCCTTGTCACATGAATTTGCTTATTTTCTGGAGAAAATTAGCTAAGGTTTTGACACATGCTGTTTTAAAAGCAGGTCTGGAAGTAGAAGTTGCTTGCTTTTTAATTTAACACAAGTTTGTCTTGTTGCCTTTAAGGCAGGAAATAACCCCAAAAATATAAATAAGATAAATATGTAGCCCTCAAGACCACTTTGCCTTCCTGTCACTTTGAATTCGCAGAGTTCATGGGCTGGATGCTACAGCCCTTTGAAGAGATCTAGGTCTTCAGTTGAAATACCAAACACTCACACTCTCAAATGCTGAAATCTGAGAGTCATTCTCCACAGGAAACTCAAGTAGATAAAAACTGCCCAAACTCTATCTTCTAATCATTCTTCAAAATAGGATGCCCAACCCTCATTTTGAAGGTCAGGTGTTGGAATTTAAAAAAAGTATGCATAGACTCTGGTTTATCTAAGAAAGGAAGAGTTTCTAAAGTATGGTTATGCCATACACTGGATCAAGAACAGGCCATGCATTCAGTGGTGGGAGTTAAGCATTGCTGTTCCCAGCTGTGTACGACGTTGCCCAAGGCAAAAAAGAAGAGCAGAAAGTGATTTGTGTCCATGCTTCTGCCACTCCTGGACCTTTGCTGAAACCATCTGTGAAGGTGAGTCGCACTAAAACAACTAGAAACTGAAGCATGGGAAATGTAAATACAGGTTGTTTTATGCTGAGTGTGTGCTCAGAACAGTAATCACCAGCAAAGAGTATCAGTTCCAAGCAGTAATGCCTGAAAAGGACAGTAGTGGTGGATGTACATCAGAACCCTCTGTTTTTCTAAAAGACTGGGGATTGGCTCAATATTTTGCATTTAACTTAGGAGGAAAAGTTTTTTAAATTAAGCTTTAGTAAAATCTGAACTTAGATAAGTATGCCTAGACTAGCTACTATTTCAATAGTAATTTCTCCATAATGTTTTTCTCTGACTAAACCAAAACCCCTGCTCAGGGACAAGGATTTAACTTTGATCCCTAGAGTAATTACCTTCCTCCTGAAGCTGCTGTTGATCTGTTGACTCCTTTACTGATATACCAGCTGTCAGAAGACAGTCTATTTCGATTAAATATCATTTTGCCTGCCCAGCAGGGACTTCAGTATGAACTTAGTCCTCACTCTCCTGTTCACATTGAAATACCACCCTTGCTCCAAGTCAGGGCCTTCTGGGTTTTGTCATTTTGGTTTGGGTTTTTTTTAAAGGGATAGAGGGCAAGGGTCATCACATCTTCTTCTCTTCAGTTTCTGGGGTCTGAAATTACCAACCAGGGTGAGGAATTAGAAGAGGAAGTCAGCAGAGAAACTTGGGAGAAGTGGTGGTGGTCATAACAGGAACAGCGGAGGAAAGGCTCGGTCAGGAAGTCCTACTATATGAAGACTGTGAGAAGTAAGTTAAAAGAAGAAAAACTACATAAATTGTCCACTCTGAATGATCTGACTGCTCTAGGCTGAAGACATTATGTCATCATTTACAGAGAACGACTGTAATAAATATCTTTTTGCAGAGATGCACAAAATCTGTATCAGTGTTAGGCATAATTCTGCCAGACACTTAGCAGCAATTAAAACAGTAACTTGTTTCATAGCACCCACACAATGCAGAAGAGATGATATAAAATGATTTCACAGAAACATTTCATCTGAGGACTAGAAACATCTGATTATTGTTAAAAATACACTATGTATTTGTAATCAACGTTCCAGCTAAAACCAAATTACACAGAACTGGAAGGATCTAAAATCTATTTACACAAAAGGAGCAACTCCAGCAATAGTCAATAATTGCCTAATCATGAAGTAGATTATGTCATTAGCAATAAAGAGAGTTTTAGATATATATCATTTATTATCCCATTTAAAAATAGTTTATGAATAACTAAGAAATTTTTAATAACACTCCTGAACATGTCACAGTCATTGATAATATGTACTATAGCTGGTTATAAGCAATGCATTGTTATAAATTATTCATGGATTTCTAGGACAGTTTAATGACATTTGATTGAAATTCTGCTGGGTCTATTAATGACATGTTTCAAATAATTTATAAAACCTTAATGCAAAGTTTTATAAATGTTTATTCTGACTTTTAAGCTACAGTTCTTATTCTTCATGTAATGGTTAAATCAACGTGTGAAGAAAATTAATGGAAATTACTATTGCAGAAAGCATATTTTTGCCAAACATCATTTTTCAAGAAAATACTTGTGTTTAAAGACTGGAAATCAAGATTAACATTACTTCATATTCAGATTGCAAAGTGTCTTATGCTACTAATTTACTTTAACAGGTTACTTTATGGGCCAAATTCTCTGGTTGGACACCTTCTCTGTTGATGCATGACTGTCAGAAACAGCTATAAAATGAGCCACGGCATTGAAACAGGAAAAATACCAAATCTGAAGTGGTACCATAGCAAAAGAAATTCTGCTGCCTTTAATTCATTCTGCCTTTCAGGCTCAGCTCTGTTTCCAGACTGCTCATTTATTATACCCCTGTGTCCTACCTTCACAGTTTTATTGAATTTCTGACAATTGCATGAAGCCTAAAATCTAATCATTTGCTTGTACATATGTTGCAAAGCGATGATTAAAGTCATCTTGAAATTTCATCTCTGCTTCTCATAGGCCTTAATTGTGTATGTGCTTGTCCTCCTCCCATGTACTGTCTTCTCTGCTGAATATTTAATTATTGTGCCCTTTAAACAATGGGTTGGTGACCTACCATAAAGAAAATAAAACTTGCTGTTTAAACATTTACCCAAAACCTCACTTAAAATAAAGAGTTTCTATTTGCTTTTCAGTATTCTGAAAAAGTTCAAGAAAGAAAATATTGAGAACTCTTCCAGTCACTGTTGGGGAATGATCCTTTTATTCGTCTCCCTGTCATCTTCCTTCTAATAGGGTTCCTTCATGGATATCTGTATGACCTTTTGCATTTTCATTGTCCTGGGGTACTTGAAGGGACATAATGACTGAACTCATCCTTGTGTTGGTTGTGCTTTGCTGACCTCCACTGAAAATCAACAGCTTTACCAAATTCTGGTTTTCCCTCTCCCAGGAATAAAGGAACTAGGCTGATTCAAGGTATTATTAAAAAAATACAAACAGGGAAGGTGTGTGAATTTCTTAGCCATTTCTTTCCTTTCTATAGACTAGAGGGCTGCATTCCTCCCATGTACCAGCACCAAACATCTGTCTTTCAGACTACCAATACAGATCTCTTCTGTGGAAAAGATTTCAGAATAGGCAGGACTGGCATAGCATTTCCAAGTGAAAGGTTTTTGATGTTTCTCCAGTCCAGCCGTTTTGGATGAAAATGTAGAAAAGCCTAAGTCCCTCTCATCTGTCCTCAAAATGACCAGCCAAGTCATTGTGTCACTGTGCAACCACACTTTCAGTCTAAACAAGCTGTGTTCAAAGTGCTCCATAAGGAATCCCATTCCAAAGGTACATTCTAATGAATGTGCCCTGCAAGCCTGGTGCAGTTGGTTCTCTGGTATCAACTATTTGGCAGCTCACTGTTTGCACAGTATAGTCTGGTTTCTGCTTGGAGACAATACCTACTGTAGTCAGACTATTTACTCTGTAAATAGAAACAAAATTCCCCAAGGGAACTGAGGCAGCAACACCACTTTGCTTTTAATTATTTGACTAAGTTAACCAGCTCCGATTGTCTCAGATTTGATCTGGTTTATACTAATTCCATTATTAAGTCAGTCTTCCTCACACAGCTTACAATGACCATGCACAAACCTGTTGTATAAAGTAAAATAATGACTTAAGACTAATAATTGATAAGGTATCATGCAGAGTATTATCAGCTTGCAGTCTGGGAGTTTCATTAATCTACATGCTACACAGACTTTTATTATCTTTGCTTCTTGAATTTTCCATCTGAAAACTCATTAGGCCTATGAACATGGCATACCCAAACATTTAAAGCTGATAAAATAGAATTCCCTATTTTCCAGGTCTCTTTTCTTTGTATGATAAAAAACTTATTAAAGCCTAACCTGGTGAGAAATTCCACAAACATGATCCTGCTCTAGTACTAAGTCCCACAATTCTGAAGATAATCCAGCCTCTCTGAACATGGGCTCTACTGAACACAGGCCATGAGTATTACATAAAAGCATGTTATCCTTCAAAGTGGCTCAACTATACCTCAAGCTATTTTGCTGCATATCTAGGAAAAAGTGGGCCAAGTGGTGGGACTGTGAACTGCCTGTATAATCCTGAAAAAGAACTCAGTCATTTAGGTCACTCTAGTCAAGGCAATGACACTTACGGGCGTTTTCAAATATTCCTGGGAGTCTATCTCAGTTTATTTCAGTTAGGGATTAAAGAGGCATCTTACTGCCTCTAAGTATTTTTCAAATCTGGCCACTAAGCCATGCAGCCTAAAATCCTGAATATTTTTGTCCCAGAGCCATAATTCCTCACTAAGCTTTGGACTGGTTGATCACTGTTCCCATGAGTTTCTTACCAAATAATGACATACAGAATATAATTCAAAACAAATCAGCTCACTTAAAGAAATATGATGTTCTCATTGCTGTACCTCAACCCTCACTTGCAATAACTTCCTACTGATACAATTGGAAGAATCTTTCTTTTATTTTGAAAAAGAGTATGAATAAAAACAGACAGGTCTTAGCTTTATTTGCAAGAGATAAATAAAATTCTACAAAAACCCCACCTCAAATTTTTATTTATGTGTTTACAAAAAATACATTGTACTTTCTTGTCTTATGAGTTATTCATGGGATACTCTGCAGGACAGTGAGGTGATTAATTGAAAAAAGAAATGGAGAACAACTATGTTATTTTTCCTATGTATAAATATATTTTGTTTATGACATCCATTTAGTCATTTGAATACTGAAGAAGTATTGGACACAGCACAGTCAGAAGAGCCAGAATGAATCTCTGGGCTTTATTTCAGTCATAGGGTGAAAGTTCAGTCTAGCTCAGAAGATGCATTTAGCTATTTCTGATTGTTAAATGTCGTCTTGTTCCTGCCTACTAAATAATAAATTTGGTTACGCCCTGCAATGGTTGAAGAGAGTCCCTCTTCATACTTCCATTGTGACATTTCATGGGATCATGGGAACTGCACATGCCCTTTTTTTTTTTGCATCTTCCTATAAGTAAAAATACCTTAATCCAAAATAATCATCGCAAACAGCTTTTTAAGCTATCTTGAAAATTAGTCTATTACTGAAGTTATTTTGCTTAACACAGTATTTTCACCTTTTCCTCCACTTGTTTGAACAAAATTATGTTAAAAGGTCTGTGTTACAACAAAATCATCAGAAACATTTACTTACTTGTAAGGTTATTCCGAATTTAAATGAAGTTAATGTATACATTCCATTAAATTCAGACTTTGGCATGGGCTGGACCAGTTTCAGGTTCATAAGCACATGTTTGTAAAAATCAGTACATAAAACTGCCTATCCAGAGAAATTCTTTGGGTCTGAGTCGGTATCCTACGGAGTTGTTCCTCCCATCTACATGCTTCTCCTCATGCTTGGTATCATGAGCAGATTCATCATTACAAAGAAGCCCTCGGGCAAGGATCTGGTATTCAGCTTTGAATAAAATCTAAGTTCTCCAGCAAGGCCCCAGATCTCTCACCTAAGATCTATATCAGTAAATTAGTCTCCTGAAAAACAATGCAGTGAGCATTCCTTATGATTTCTGCCACTGATGACAAACCCTTCATCTCTCCCCAGTGTATATCGATACAGTTACACAGAAATGGAATGGCATCTCTAGAAAACAGAAAATCTTCTATCCTTATTTTACCCTCTCTCTCTACTTTGAAAGGAGGGGATTTTCTGTGTTGTAAAAGAATAATTATTTTAGCCAGGTGAGAATACATTGGAGACAGCAGGGAGTCATTGTTTTGTCAAGTCAGTTGAAATTAAATTTCCTCAATTCAAGTCACTGCGGAAATTTAACAGGGCAGCTTAGAGTTATGGGATCAAAATGCATTAAACAGCCTCCAATGTTGACCCTCAAAAATTTTAAAACTATTCAATGTCTGAATGGGCACTGACCAGCAAAGGAATCTCTTAGTTATTATTTCAGTTATATGGTGCAGACTCAGACATTAGTAAAAAGTCAGTCCTCAGATGAGTCATGGCTGGGATTTTCATGGACACAGGAGGAAAAACCAGGCAAAACTGTGGACATTTTATAACATGGATCACAGTTCTATGGAATGGGTAAAGGATGCAAGATACTCCACAGCCGTGGTACCACAGGATGTAGATGCCTCTGACCTTACTGTGACCAGCACCACCACATGCAGCAACACTGTTCCTCTATAACACACCACAACGCTCAGTTCTAGGAGCACAAGCTCAGTACAGACCAGCGTTACTGCAGTACATTACTGCATTACACCAGTGGGGATTTTCTTTCTCTCTTTGCTCCCTGCTGCTTTTCCCTATTAGTCTTGTTGCTCTGCTCTGTTAGGTTTGCATTCCTGTAAGGTTCCTATCTCTTTTACTCTCTTAGTAAGAACAATACTGTGAGATTTTCATGATTCCCAGCCTATGAAATGCAACATATGGGAGTTATAAAGAGAAGAAACAGTAGCTAGCTAAATTATCACAGAATGAGTAAAATTGTGACCAAAAAAAAAGATAAACAAAAAACCAGATAAAAATTATGTAAGATCATGATTCCTTTTCATTTAGAAACTCAGTGTATTTTTCCACATGATGGATTACTCCAATTTAGAAAACAAACAAATTTAACCCAGTGACCTTCATCAATAGTTCAAGGTTCATTAAGGGGTACTGAAATCCCACTCTCATCTTCATCGTCCATTTGATAGACATCTACATCATGTCTTAAAAAACAGATAAATGAAGAAATATTTAACTATTTAATGTATTTTATACAATTTCAAGAACTAAAAATGCCAAACTACACAGATAGGCCTGATACAAAATCTGGGTTACAGATATTTAAATATTCAGAGGAGACGAAACCAGGGTTTTATGTCTGCTTTACCAAAGCAAAGGCCTCAGCTTTGAAAAACACATTTGAAGAATTCAAAACAGACTTAACTCAGGTTTAAATAACTGAGTTATATTACTTTTATCTATGCAGTAAAACATTGCCCTGAAGAATATTAATTCTTGTTAGGAATTGTTGCATTGTGCCACCTGTTTAGCACAGAAGCGGAATCGTGAGCAAGCAAGTCAAGTAACCTGATTTTGCTAAAAATATATGCAGGTAGATGGTTATTAACTTTTATTTTTATATTATTTCAATTCAGTTTTATTGTCAAACTATTCATGTCACTAACGTGCCTAACAGGCATAATGCTATTACTGGGTCATGTCTAATTTGCAAACCCGGGAAGGAAAAAATCACCTTTTAAATCAGAATCATAAATACGAAATGTGAAGACATTTAAAAACATTTAAAGAAATATTTATCAGAAAGTTAAGGCTCCATAAAATCATTAATTGAGGAAGAAATGGGCAAATCAATATGCCAAAGTTCGAGTAGAAGTTAAGGTCCATAGTGCATAGAAGTCCAGCAAGACCTGTTTTTAGCCCCCTGTCATGAGACAACAGGTTAAATCAGTCCTTAACGTCATAAAAAAAGTTAGAAGATATTAACTGGGAATCAGGAGGGGAAGTCATAATTTGATCCCAAGACATACTGATATTATTTAACAGCATTTGTTTTCCCTCATAAAACATTGACTGAAAAATTGTTAAAAAAAAATCTGTGTCAAAAATGAAACACTGACTGTATTCAAAAAATTAGAATGTTGCCCAAGCACGGCCTACACTGCATACTTAACCTCTGTATAACACTGTCATTTCTTTTCCACCCACATTCATCTTTTGGTCTATCAACTTCTTTTCCACATTGATTTTGACAGTGATCTTAAAAGGACTACAGTTTCTCAACAACATGTATGAAGGGATTTGACCTCCTAGGACAAGACACAGCAAAATAAAAAAAGCAGAAGTGGAACTTTTAAATTATCAACATTCAGGCACAACTCAGCCCTCAGTAATGTCCATAAAGTACCACAGAGAGTTACATCCGTAATGGAATGAAATTAAAGTAATGGTTTTCTAACCCTGATAAAAGAATGACCTATCGATTAATAGATGCTAATCACGACAGGTTGCTCAAAACTCACAGGCCTAGTTTCAGAGGCCACAGACAGAGTTTCTGCAGGTATAGGGAGATACAGTACTTCAGAGGCGCTGAAATACTTGATTATGGATTTTTATCCCCTTGCTCTTTTGATACCTCATTAACAATGCTGAATGATTATCTGACAATGTGCAAGCCTCTTCTGTATGTTCCCTTGCTATTTCATTAAAGTAATTTTGTACAGGTTTCCTAACTTCCATAGTAAATGAAAACTATTTTTTAAGCAAGCTTTTTCTATGAGGACTGAGTTTTAAAATTTGACCCTTAAGTTACCACACCTGCAATCTCGTCTATTAAAGACAAGCAAGATAATGTGATTTATTCAGTCTACCTTTGATATTACAGTTTAATTTGAACTTTACTTCCAAAGCCTCCTTTTGAACAAGCCCCAAGCAGAAAAAATAACTAAGTTCCTCAGAAACTGAATATTTTTCAAGTTATAGCTCTACATCTAAACAAGTGGAAATTAAAAAGCCAAAAATAACATTAAGAAAAGAAATTATTTTCATTAACCTTTAAGGGGAAAAACTCATCCTAAAAGGATCCATCTTGTATAGTAACAGAACCCCATATGAGCATTAGGTGTGTGCAGATACAGCTGTACACGGTTCAAGAAAAACATAGGAAGTTATGTTAGATCTAATTTAAAGCGGTGAGGAAGGTCAAACAGACAACAGAAATTCATCTTCCATGCTAGAGGCAGGACTTAAAGAAGACAAAGACACTATTAAATTCTCTATGCTCAACACAGACCTGATTTCTTCCTGGGACTGGTTGTCATCAAGAAATCTGAAATTTAAGGCAGATATTGAGCAGGTTTAATAACACTTAATTCTCAAGGACACTTCACTCTAACACGGACAAGGTCAGATTAAGTCAAACAAACTTGTGTTGTCAAAGCTGGAGTTCAAAGCATATTGATCCTAGAAGTGTAGGACATATATAAGCTGTTCATGTGCATTCAGGCAGTGATGGCTCTACACCTTATCAGAAGCCTTCTCGTGAAGCCTCCAGTTGGTGCTCTGCTTCTGCTCACTAGTTGGGGGTAGGGGAAGCATGTTCTGAATGTCAAATACATTATATGAAAGATCGGACTAGGAGAGTGGAGGAAGACTGGCACTGCTACATCCATTAAAGGCAAACAAAATCTGCTAAAGGCTCTTGTCAGAAGACAGGAGCAGGTGCTCTCTTCAGGGCTCTAACAAAGACCTGAAGCCTCTCCGGCTGATTTGTGGTATGGTTTTCACTAGCAACAAATTATCAGGCTGCACAAGGCTGCAAAGGTATTAGTCCTATTTGCTGTAATATGTGCAGAAAATAGATGATCATGCTTTAAATAGAAAATTACTAGCTTTGTTATGATTTTTTTTTTAATTATGGCGTTCCCTACAATACCTGAATTCTTGAGAAAAGAAGAATTTACCTTCACATTTCTCCTGCCAGGAAAAGGGATGAAGTTTTAAGGACAGCAAGACTTAACCCAATTTAGAGGTTGACAAGAAAACATTTACAGGAGTACTACCTTGAGATGAGTAGTATCTGTTTCTTCGGAACCCTTATCATTCTTACAGCTATTTCTGTGCCCGAGTTTCAGTTTCCAATGGATCCAGTGGCAGCTGTGTATGTTTAGCACTTTCTTTGAAACTCTGGCTTTTAGTTAACAGGCATTAAGTTTAACTTGTCATGACAGAGAGAATTCTTTTACACAGCACCCAACTGCTTTAGTCTAGCAATAACTTTTTTATCCCTGTGAGCCCTTCCCTCATCGGATGTAAGCCCTTCCCTCCATGTTTCATATAAGCTACACTTGAATTTCTGGAGCAATAAATGAAGCTTAGTCCATACACAAAGATGATAAATGGTAAGTTATAATTATAAATACCAATTAAATTCTTACTCCTTTCTGTGATTTCTAATTTATAAAAAGTACAGTATATTTAGTTTGCAGCAACTATTCTTCCATAGAGCCATCCATACGGCAGACTGAAAGAGGCAGAGACTAACAGAAAAAAGGGTCATCACATGGTTAAATGATAGATAATATCACAGAGTTGCAGAATGTTCAGGTTGGACCACAGTGGGTCATCTGGTCCAGCCTCCCTGCTTTAGCACGGTCATCCTAGAGCACATGGTACAGGACTGTGTCCAGATGGTTTTTAATATGTCCAATGAGGGAGACTCTGCAACCTGGGCAATCTGCTCCAGTGCACAGGCACTCACACAGTAAAATTCTTCCTCATATTTGGGTGGAACTACCTGCAAATCAGTTTCTTCCCATTGCCTCCTCTCCTGTTGCTTGGCACTACTGAGAAGAGCCTGGCTGCATCCACTTACCCTCCTCCCTTCAAATACTTACAGACATTGACGAGAACCTGTCTTGGTCTTCTGACTGAACAGGCCCAGCTCTCTCTGCCTTTCCTCTTACAAGAGATGCTCCAGTACCTTAATCATCTTTATTACCCTCTGTTGGACCCACTCCGAGAGCTCCATGACTCTGCTGCTGTCTCTACTACGCAGTTAAAAAGAGACCACATTTTATAAATAAGAGGGATTCATCCAAACTCTTACAAATAGGAAACAGCATGACACCAAACCATCTTTCTTTCTTTCTAAATATATTTTAATATTTTCTGTCACTGTTGGACTGGAAATATTTTTAATGTAAGCTCATTTCTCACACCTTTCTTTCAATGTCTACTGATACATCTCTTCATTTTTATCTTCTAATGCATTTAAAGTAGGTTATCTGCACAGGACTCATGTTAGAGATATACATTTGTTAGTGAATAAATTAAAGCCATCATTGCTATTCTTTTTCCAGCAGTAAAGTGTTCAAGGCATTAGAGTTTTTACCCCATTGTGACTTTAGAACTGTATCACAGGGCAGAAAATATCTTCACCATGCTTCCTGGGGTCAGTGATTTTTGTAAATGTTTTGTTTTAACAAATAAATTGAATTATTTTCTTATTTAGTTACATTGTAGTTCTCATTCAAACCCCAGAAGAATCCTTGCTTCCCAGTGATTTTGACGGCAGACACAGAAAATAAGGACAAGATAATACAGTATTTCATCACAATTCCAAAACTGGAGGGCATCCAATGAAATTTCCAGGTCTCAAATTTAAAACCACATTACATAATAAACCCTCCAACTCACTGACACAGTAAGCTGTTCAGGACAAAAGACTGAACAGGCTCAAAAAAGAACTAGACAAAAATCACAGAAGACAGGTCCACTAGAGGCTTTTAAACACAGTGGACAAATAACAGCCCCTGGCTCAGAAAGTCTGCCCTGTTAAATGCCTTAAACTGGGAGGTTTCAAAGGAGCATTGTTCTGCGCCTGCCCTGATTCTCGTTCTCCCTCTAAACACCATCTATGGCCTACCTTCAGAATAGGAAACAGCAAGCTAAACAGACCTTTGGTCTCAGTCTATACGACATGGCTTTGGAACAACAAATCTTTAAAAATGAGTGCAGTAGTTTCTCTTCCAGTATCATGTTTTAGAGGCTTTTTAAGTCTTTAGGTCATGACTGAGGGTAATAACTAAGAAGAAAATCAAGAAAAGAAGGTGTAGGTTTAAGCACTGAGTATGTATTATTTAAAATTTAATACATTATTATTGCTTGGAAAAGTGCCAAATTGAATGGCAAACATGAGAATGCAAAGACAGATCATGTCAACGTTAGATATGAATAAAACTGTCAATTATCATTACACCTGTAACAGATGGTGAGACTGTTAATCATTTTGTAGCAATGGTGAATTTACTGCCCAGAGCAAAATATAATGTTCCAATTAGGCTTGTACTCTGGTAACAAGAGTGATCTCAATGGTTTTGGTTTTGAGGATCCCAAAACCCTTTGAATGTGTTTTCTTCTCAAGTCCTTCCTCCTGGATGTTTGAACAGCTGTTTATTTGGTTTAGAACAAGAGGCAGAAATGCTGAGGGGTGTGACAACATTTACAGAAGTTTATTCTATATGAAGCGAAGTCCACACTCACAGAATCACAGAATAAATAAAAAACAGAATGGGTCAGGTTGGAAGGGACCAAAGTGAGACTTCTGATCCAATCTCCCTGCTCAAGCAGGGTCATCCTAGAGCACATTGCATGGAATTACATCCAGACTGTTTTCAAATATCTCCACTGAGGGAGACTCCACAACCTCTCAGAGAAATCTGTTTCAGTGGTCAGTCACCCTCATAGTAAAGAAGTTCTTCCTCGTGTTCAGGTGGAACTTCCTGTGCATCACTTTCTGCCTATTGCCTCTTGTCCTCTTGCTTGGCATCACCAAGAGGAGCCTGACTCCATCTCTTGACGCTGTCCCTTTAGATATTTAAACACATTAGTAAGGTCAATTCTCAGTTGCCTCTTCTAGAGGCTGAACAGGCCCAGCTCCCTCAGCCTTTCCTCATAAGAGAGATTTCTAGACCCTTGACCAAACTAGTAGCTCTCCATTGGAACTGCTCCAGTAGCTCCATATCTCTCTTGTATTGAGGAGCCCCAAACTGGACACTACTCCATATTTGGCCTCAGCAGGGCTGAGCAGAGGGCCAGGATCACCTCCCTCAACCTGCTAGCAATGTTTTTTCTAATGCACCCCAAGATTCTATTGGCCATCTGGTCCATGACGACACACTGCTGGTTCATGGACAGTTTGTTGTCCACCAGGACCCCCAGGTCCTTCTCCACAGAGCTGCTTTCTACCAGGTCAGCCCCCAGGCTGCACCAGTGCCTGGGGTTGTTCCTCCCCAGGTGTAGGACCCTGCATTTTCCACTGTTAAATTTCAGCAAGTTCTTTTCTGCCCAAAAGATTCATGAGACAAAGTGTCATTTCCAGGCCTTATCCAGCTGAAAGTTGGATACTGTTTAAACTGAAACTGTTTACATGAGATGATTGCCTGATTATACATGTCAAAAACTCTCACACCCTCTAAAATCATTGCAACTCATAAAGCACAGGCCAGATTGTCAGATGGTATAGGTTTGCCAAATCCATTGAAACCGGGCGGAACTTAGACAAATACAAATGTAGAGGACCTCCAAATTTACATACAATGATGTTATGGAAAAAGTTCAAGTTACACTGCCATTTTCTGTTTCTGCCTCTCATCAGTACTTACACTACTATGGGCCTTTGAGGCTCTAGGAATTGTGGCAGTTTTCCTTTCATTGCATATTAAAACATTACATGAATGATGATGTTTCTATGTACTTCTGGCATACTTCTGTCTGGATAAAATAAAATTAAAACTAATGCTAGCAATACATTAAATGACCATGCATGCTTTTAAAACACCTGTGATCCTTAGCCCCTGACCTTTTGGCTCTCTTAACCAAAGGTCAAACTTTCAACAGCAGCTCTTGAGCTTCTTGATCTGTCACAACCCACAGCTCGACCCATAGAAGCAGGTGCATGGTCATGCTCACACTTGTTTGAACCTAGCAGAGGTGCCAGGAATGTCACTGGCACTCTGGGTCAGTCATGGCAGGGCCTGGCAGCCAGGACTTGTCCCATCTCCCCAGACAGGAGCAGGAAAGCCAGGGGGCACCAGGGCAGCCCCAGCCCCAGGAACCTCCATGGGGATTGGGGTGTGCTGAGACCAGACTGGGATGCGGGGCTGCAGCTTGCTCCATCTTGATGGAGCCCACGGCCAGGCAGGGCAGGGCTCTGAGGGGCTGGAGACTGGCCCTGCTCTGGGGTCACAGGGGCAGGAGCTGCTGGCCCCAGGGGTCTGAAATAGGGTCCTGATTCTTGGGG
>VZRQ01008525.1:610661-624205 GCA_013397975.1 Machaerirhynchus nigripectus
GTGGTGGTTGGTTTGGTGGGGGGGGGGGGGGCAAAGAGCCAGGCTGGGCTAGACAGGGACAGGCAAGACAAACAGTGCCCTGGTAAAGGAGGATTTTTGTTTAGAGGTGCTTGGGGCAACCATCCCACCCCCTTTCTCATACAGTGCATGTGCTGTCTGCACACTGCCTTTCCCGCAGAGCAGCCTGACCTTAAAAATGACCCTCTTAGTAGCAAGAGAATTGACCTCATCAGGAATAGAGTACATTAGTGAAGCATGACTCTCTCTCATGTAAACTATTGGTCATTTCATTTGCTGCCTACTCTTGAGAGTAATGCTGCATATAATATTCATGAAACTTCAGTTGCAGGGATTTCTGAAAATAAAGTATTTTTCGAAAAATAATTCTCAGTCATCCTCTGCCATTTCACTAGTTAAAGTCCCACCAGTCAGGTGACAGCTTTCAGGTCCCAACTGAGCAATTTAGTGTGTCATATAAAATGCTGGTATAATCCAGGCAGCCATTTCATTTAATGGTATTTTCTATATCACTGCAGTAGCCTTCAGGCCTCATTTTTCCATCTGTCTGGAGACTTTGAGCTTCAGGGCCTTGTTCAGGGCTTTTTTTATTCCCAGACTAACAGCCCATGGCTATGATCTAAGGCCTCTAGTTCTCTTTTCATCCCACACTGTTGTTTCTAAAAATCTTCTACTCACCCGAATATTGCTACAAATTCTAGTTGCTGCCCCAGTGCAGCTTGAGTGTCTCTGATCTCTGCCTCCTTGCCCGTAGTTCCCATAAAGGATGCATTTTTCCAGCTTGTTCTCATCTTATATATATAAAATGCCATCCAGCACATTATCTTATTCCACTTATTCCAAGAGTGGTCAAATATGGATGCCTGAAAAAATGTGAAGAAACAGGGCAGGCATGTAACAATGCCCTAAATATTTACCAAGTTACTATCAATTTGCAGGCTTTTGAGCCAAAGCAGTTATCTGCATGTAAGAGCCCACAGTGTACTTCTCTTCCACAAAATACAGGTTTCCACATTTTGATCCTACATGCAGGTTTATCATGCACATAATCCCTCAGCACAGGTTACAGTTTTATGGTATATTTTCTAATGCACTGTTTTCTTTTATGTTTGGTTTGATCTTACCACCTGATAGCTTAATATGATGCTGCTCTGTTTGTGTACTGGAAAAGGAAGCAAATAGTTTTCTGTGTTTACCCTCTGCTCCAGGTTATCATGTTTAATCAGATACTGGTCCTTGACATATCCACACTGAAGCTGGCTGGGGTACTCTTACACTTTACTGCAGTAGCATCTGCACTGGTAATGTAGTTGTAGCAAGTGACCTGCAACTCCTCGATTGCATTGACTGCAAACAGAGCTCCGGAGTGCATTAAATTGGTTTTGGACACTCTCTTAGAAAAGTTTTCCATTTCCCAGAGTTGATGCCTGTAATAGAAGATGAAGACAATTTAGTCTGTCTTGTTCTACTCAGTGTTTAATCTTATCTACCTTTCCCTTTTCTCTTTCTTGAGCAGTAGGTGGGAGGTCACCATCATAAACCAGTGTCAATAGGATGTTAGAGGTTAGTGAGATAGATATGGATCAATAAAACCTGGAATGTAGTGAGCAAAACACCTAGTATGAGGAGGCAGAGCAGTTGCCTTCCCCTTACCAACAGTATCCGTGAGGGGACAGGTGAGTGGTGCCTGGATCACTGTTGCACTGTACCCTCTGGTCGCTACTCACTCCGTTATCTGCCCTTTCATGAGAGCTGCTCTTGTCTTAACAAACAATGAGCCCGACAATTAGGGAGGGGTGCATCCTGCAGCAAAGGGGCCAGCGTAATGCGATGACAGAGAGCAAGGCAATGGATGCATTAAAGAGATAAGGCCGAAAAAACTGCTTGCAGCAGCCCACTTAAATAGATAAGTTGCTCACCTGCAGAGACCCAGCAGTAGACAAAATTTCTGGATGGGGAGCCTATTTTCTCTTTCCTGCAGAACAGACCATATCCTCTCATCTTATTCCTCTCTTTAATAATGTGATATAGTGTTTGCCACACTTCTCTCTCAAAATTTTGCTGGCTGATTTTTTTCCTTATTCCTCAGTTTTTCTTTCTTTACAGCACATAACAAAATAGCATCAACATTTTTTAGGACCATTTATCTGTCAATCTGTCAACTCCTCTTTAACAGATCCGATGATTACATGCAATCATTTCAGATGCAGTGTAGTTCTAAATCAGACCTTCCCAACAGAAACTGAAGTTCCCAATGAAGCACCACACTTTCATTCTGTCCTCAGAAGCCTGAGGTATCTAACTGAGATAGGACATGAGATCTGCAAGCTTCTCATAGATAGCATCCAACCACTTTATTTAAATGGAATTAAAGGAAATCACATTCCTACTGTTGTACATGAAACTGATCTTGGATATTTAGAGAAAACTAGCAAGTGTCAAACAATTTACATATGAACATCAGGCCTTTGTCTGATGGGAATTTTTCAAAGAGCATTTCTATAGCTCTCCAGCTCACAACAGAGAGACTTTCTTTGGATTTAGTGGATATAAATCTACCTCTAAAAATAAAGAACAGTAAAAAAGTGCCTTATTCAGATGAGACTGTTACAAACCATCACGAAACATTTTGGAGAGGCCAATTCCTAAACTAGTGGATGGGCCTAAGGTAACCTGAAGTAACGAAACACAACCTAATGTTTCAGAAATCAAGCCTTAGGATAGAAAAGAGTTGCTTGAGAGTTCCTGTTGCCAAATTACTGCTGTCAGTTCAAGTTAATTCTAATGTTACTCATGCCTCTTGAAAGCCAAAGGATCGTCTTTCCTATTTGGATGTGTAGGAGTCTTCGGACAACAACCTTTGAATGCTCTATGCCTCATGTTTACCAAATGAGAGCGTTTACAGTTGCCTGGGTTCCTTCATGTGAAGTTGTCACGATTTAACCGTACCCAACAACTAAGCCCCGCACAGCCACTCACTCCCCCTAGGTGGGATGGGGGAGAGAATAGGAAGAGAAAGAGTGAAAAAACTCATGGGTTGAGATAGAGAAAGTTTACTAGGGAAAGCAGAAGCGTGCACTTAAGCAAAGCAAGTCTGGGAATTGATTCACCACTTCCCATGGGCAGGCAAGTATTCAGCCTTTCCCAGGAAAGCAGGGGTTCATCACATATGAAGGTGACTTGGGAAGACAAATGCCTTCACTCCAAACATCCTCCCTTCCCTTCTTCCACCACACTTTTACACTGAGCATGATGCCATGCAGTACGGAATATCCCTTGGGTCATATTGTGCTCCCTTCCAATTTCTTGTGCACCCCCAGCCTCCTCTCTGATGGGGTGAGGAGCAAAAAAGGCCTTGGCTCTGTGTAAACAGTTCTCAGCAATAACAAAAACATCCCTGTATCATCGGTGCTGCTTTCAGCACATTACCAAAACATGACCCCATACCAGCTACTGTAAAGAAAACTAACTCTGCCCCAGCCAAAACCAGCACTGAAGCCATGCATGTGAAGCATAATTTCTCACTGCTGCTGTTGACTCTAGTACAGCTAGATAGCCCAGCCTTTATGAACCAACACACATAAGACATCTAAATAGATCAAACAGCATAAAATCATACTGCCTGTTGGCAAAGCTCCAGAAAGCACACAGTTCATTTCCAAGCTGACTGAACCTAATTAAAGCATATCTCAAGATATAAAATTAGTAGGGATATGTCAGAAGTAAGCATAAGCAAACAGATTCGTAAAGAAGTCAGTGATAACTGGAATTTTAAATGGTGACACTAGCTTTCAATGTCAGCATAGTAACCATTCCTGTGGAGATTAAGAATTCACTGAAAATTAATGTAGAGCATTTCACAGGCTAAGCAATGAAAGATTTGAGCAGATGGAGACCCCTTTGCCTTAGGGGCAAAATTAATATTCTCTAAATGCATGTACTTCCCAGAATGCTGTGTGCCCTAAGAGATCTCCTAGTTATTATTCTGCCATTTAACTTCAGGAAAAAAATAATGTATTCTTAAACAGTTTTAGGTAGCAAAGGACAGAAAAACAGTGAGGTAGGATGCTGCATAAAGTGTGACTTCTAGTCATGGTGAAGATTTCCACTTCTGAAACTATTATTTCAGCTTTAATACCACTCAAAAGGTCTGTGTCTCTAGCATGACAAAGCAAGCTGATCTCAGGGAACCCAATTTCCATCCTGCACCATCATATGACTGGCATGGACAATGGTAGAGTTCTTAACACTAAATATATGAATAATATCACCCATATTATCACAATTCCATAATTTTAGCCCTTTAGTACAGAGGTTTTCCAGGATGGCACTGCAGTGCAGTTCAAGAATTTACAAGAGAATTAAATCTTCATTGAACTCTTATTTTTCCTAATTGAAGAGAGAGTTCCTAAATATCTAAGATAAATGAATGGGTTAATTTGGTAGTGGGGATATTTTTGCCACAAGTACACATACACATAGCAGAGGTGAAGTGGCCCAGAGACCCATTCCTGCTGCAGGAGCTCTGAGTGCTGTTACAAGGTGGTCCTGACACCCCACCCACCCTGCTCAATAGAGAATGGAGCCATCCAGAATCACAGAGTGGGTCAGGTTGGAAGGGACCACAGTGGGTCATCTGGTCCAACCTTCCTGCTCAAACAGGGTCATCCTGGAGCACATGGCACAGGATTGTGTCCAGACAGTTCTTGAATGCCTCCAGCGAGGGAGACACCACAACCTCTCTGGTCAGTTTGTTCCAGTGCTCAGTCACCCTAACAGAACAAATTAATAGCTTTATGTTCGGGTGGAACTTCCTTGTTGGCCATGTGTTCTATTCTACTAACCCACGACAATGAAAATAATATATCTTCTTAACAATTATTGACAATCTTTTATCATTGTAAATATTTAATTCACCATAGTGTATATAGGTAGCGAGAGAATCTCACACCAAAACTGTGCTTCCCTCTCATTCTTTAATTATCTATGGCTTTTTTAAAAAGTTGGGATATATATATATCATGTTTAATCATATAACAGAACAAATTAATATCAACTTTTAACCTGCCATTTATTTAAAGTAACCCCCTGTCTGGAACATATTACAGTAGGAGGAGGAAAACTACCTGCAATGACTATCTTGATAAAGGCACATTCTGCTGAATAACAGCAATATTTGCATATCACAGAATATTCCTCTGGTCTTTTAAAATTATTGCACCATAGACATAAAATTCTAAGATTTCTTCATCTTGTTACATCATCAAAGTGAATATTTTATAACTATAGTGCTGAGAGAAATTGCTGAAGTCTTCTACCTCAGTGGAGGAGTACTGCTTTAAATCAGGAAGGAATGAACACACTCAAAGCTTGTGGGTTTAGGTTCCACAGTCACCTTGTTTCTGCTATACACAGGAATGGCTGAATATTCTGTAGCTATTTTAGATACTGAGTAACAAATAGTTATTCCGCTTTATAAAAACTTCCTGGAACATGCTTAGCTGGCAGATTAAGTTGTTCGAGGTTTTCAGTGTATTTTATGCATGAAGTAGGGCACAAATTTGCCATAAACCTGTAAGAGAAAGAGAAAAACTTGTAAGGCATATCTTGTTAAGCAGCCAACATTTACAAAAGTTTTCCACGTTTGAAATATACTTGATCTTAGGTGCCATCACATGCATCTCAGGGTTTGACGATAGTTGACGTTCAAGGGGGTACTAATTGCATGTTTGCAGACCTCAAAATTACAATATAATAATATTTTTTTTAAAAAATCCTCATATTTTTCTGCAGCTCAGGAGTCAATATAAAATTCCAGGATGTGCCACATTCTGGGATGAATAGAAGTAACTGTGTTAAGCTGTAGTGAACTGGGTTTCCTTTCTCAAATTGTGCTAGATCAATAGGGCATCTAAACATGAATTAACTCTTGCTGGCTCTCTCTGCATTAGCATGTACTGCAGGCTAATAGGATTCTTCCTATCCAGTTCAAAGTAGCAGGACTTTATCATGTTTTAATAGACAAAAAATTACACAAAGGAACTGCCGGGACACGTTTTAAATTTTAGTTTTAAAGAAATATCCTGAAGAACAGAAAGCACTAATTGATTAATATAAAGCTTTATATGCAATTCTGATTTATATCTCAGTTAACAGACCAAAACACATACTGAAGTTCCTTTTTTTTCCTGCAGCAGAAGGCTTTCATCCTGTGCACCAGATAAAACCGTTCATTCTGGCCCTGTGAGAGTTGGAGGGAGATCTGTTACCAAAATGGAAGGTCAGAATGTGAACTACGGGTGTATTTTCCATTAATTATTGACTGAGATTTTTTCCCAGTAATAGGATAAATGCCTTCAGAAAAAAAAAAAAAAGAACTAGCACAGAAAGGAGTTTTAAGCTTTATTTTCTCTGTATGTACTAGAGGGAGGGGAAGAAGGGCACCATTTCATTATTTGTTCTAAGAAAAGAGCCTTTTATATAAAGATTGAGATCCATTATCACCCTGGTCACTGACCATACCAAAGTAAGAGCAGTTAGGAAATGTATTTCTTTTCCATGTCAGGTTACAAATCAATGATTCCAATACCGCATTTAGTCTGTGTACACTAACTTACATGCTCAGAGCTCAACAGTGCCCATTTTTCTTCTGTATCCATTGAGTGCATCCCCTGTTCCAGCTTTATTGTGTCTCATCCCTCGTCTTTGCACTGAAGAAAACAGTGACAACCCAAGTGCTCTACCAAGCACACCTCAGTCCTCACTGTGGTGAGTCAACCCACAGTATTCACCATAAATCCAGGGCAACTATTCCTGACAATCACTTTTACTGTCCAACAACATACTTTGTCTTTTTGCTCATCATCTTTCCCACATTTATGTTTCTTTTGTGCGCAGCAGTGCCTGAAAAGAGCTAAATAGGATAGTGTATTGTTTTGGGGTCGGTTTTCTGTTGTTGGGGTTGGGGATGCAAGAGTGCAGGAGGAGGGGGTGTGCCAACTCGAAGTACATTCTGCTCTCCATTTAAAACAAAAGCATGGGGAAAATAAGCTTAGTCTTCTGGCCACTTGATAATGTAATCCCCATGGGCAGACCTGTTCCCATCTGGATTAGAAAGATGAGAGTAGCCAAGGTTTGCCTGTTTACTAAACCACAGTGTGCCATAGATATTACTTGGGCAGTACATAATAATTTAAAACATTAGTAATAATAGATAATTGCTCATAAATTTCTGTGATGTGGATGCCAAAAGCATTTTCTAGAAGCACAAAGTTTAGGTCTTAAGGTTTTGGTATTTTTATGTTTCTTGTATTTTTTGCTGCATTATAAAGCAGAGCAAAGAGTTTGATTAGGAAAAAAAAATTACTTTTTTTCCCAATTTTTGTATTAAAATAGTATAAAGTTGGAGGCATCTTAGCCCACAGCAATGTACCCTTCATACCAGGGTATGAAGTGAATTAACATTACAGCACAGAATCAGAACATATGATTTTTTGCCAAATATTTTTGTTCTGCAAGTGAAACTAATTTAGTTAAGCATTTTTAAGTACCAATATTCCTTCAAAAATAAAATATTGACTAGCTCTAAATATTGACAGATAAATCATGTTGGGTAGATTGTTCACTAGATTGAGTGCTGGATCCACTGACCTTCAAATCTATCATATATTCAACCGCCTTAGAGAAAAACACTTTTCTTTATTCTCCGTCAAGCAAAGACCTGACATAATGTGTGCTCTATCTCAAACAAAATAATGATTATTTCCATGGAGTAGGGCATGCAGGTGGGAGGGGAGGAGAGAAGTAAAGGTTATTTTAATTTAGTTCTCAGTTCTCCCTTGGACAACTTGCTTAGCTCACCACAAATTCATCACTACACAGCTCAGCTATTCTTAATATGCTGCCTTCAAAAATGTATTATTTATGAATGCAGTCATGTAGTAACTCAAATGTCTGGAACAATTCCATGACAGAGATTCAAAAGGAATATTACACCTTCTCTACAATTTGTAGTAGTCTTTCCTTAATCTGATGAAGCGATTAAAGTTAAATGCACCATGTTCCCTGTTGCTGCGCATCTATGTTCAGAAGACACTACTTAATTGCCTTTCTAAACCAGAGAGCTCTGTCACTGCAGGAAGAGCATATAAGGGAACAAGGATAGCTGCTGCAGAAGGAAAAGGCAATCAGCATGATGAACAGGGAAAAGTTAATAGCAAAAACAGAACTGGTCTACTACATCTGCATTCAACAGCTCCCTAAAACAAAGCACTATTGGATTACATTTTCTCAGTTGGGTGTTTGTGTGAAATTCTAGAGCCATCTAGACAGGATTAAATAGGATAAGAGTGTTCCCCACAATAATAAACATTAAATCCAGTGACTGAATGACAGACAGAGGGTGATCCTGTTTGTGTGTTTGTGCGTGTGTGCGCACCATGTGTTCCCCTGTGTGTGGTGGCCCCTCTAGGCTTGAGTGATTTGACTGCATTTCTGGCAGAGCCCATTATTCTGCATGCACACAGCCAACCACATTAAATATTTATCATATTGGAGCAGAGTGATGCTGCAAGTGGGGAGTGCTGGTAACAATCTCATCCAAGCATCTTGTTAATAAAGTGCAGATGTGATTTCAAAATGGAACGGAAGTCCAGAACACGCGCATGCGCGCACACACATACGCGTGCACACAAAATAACTGTGGGTTATTTATGTTATGCCTCGTATTGATTATTACCAGATGGGAAGGCAAAGGAATAGCTGGCAGATTAACCATATGGATCTGCTCTAATTTACCCTGAGTTATAGGTTTGCAATTCTCTCTTCTCTCTTTTTGGCTCAGAAACCTACAATATGCTAAGTGGGAAAAATGTAAACTTACTGTAAGGAGCACATTTCCATCATAAGCCCCCTAATGCCACACTCAGGGGCTGAGCTATCTTTCTCTACAAGAACTGCAGTTCCAGCATCGCTTCCTAAAGCCACAGTCAGTACCATGAGCAGATTTTGTTACAGACTGATGAACAAAAAGTGTTTCTGTACTGATGAGCCTTGCAGACAATAGATCCTAACTGAAGAGGCTTTGTTTAAGATTCTGCTTTTCACAAAGCTCTTTCAGCAAGCCTCATATAACATTCCAACAAAAAATCCAGAGACAGCAGTCGTCAAGGCATCGTTCTATTCTGAAAACTGGGAGACTTAAGCAGTGCTTTGAGCTTCAAAGCCTTGGCTCTGTAGGCTTTCTAAATACTTACTCTTTCTACAAGAGTCAGATACAGCAGGAGCTACAACCTCTCTGAAAGCAACAAATGAAAACACAGTCTCCCTACCCAACTGTGACCTTCTGAGACTCGTGCATTATGCATTAGAAGGCTGGGGTGTAAATGGATACTTCAGAGACACTTAAAAAAAAAAAAAAAGGTCTAATTGATGGAAAAAGCTTTTTGGTCTGACAGCTAAAAGTAGATTTGAAACAATGTATTTTCAGTACAGTTTAACCTTTAATTTCTATTGTTTTGGTTTTACAGTCACCTCCATCCCACTTCCAAGGGCAGAGGGCAAACAACCCTCTACTGCTCATAAGTTTTACTTATATTTACACCATTATAGTTTCCTAACCTTTCTGCTTTTCGAATCCTTCACTTACGCCTACTGCCAAAGAAGTTGCAGCAGACTTTTCATTTCTCTCTAAATCCATAAAAGAGCTCTAAAAGCAGTGTCATGGGCATCAGAGAAACAACATATACGGTCAAGACAGAATGAAAAGGAGAGATGTAAAATAGAAAATCAGCACTAGAGAGAAATGTGTACCATGCTTCAATGTGCTGTTCATATCTTCTGATGGTTACAGGCAGATTCCAACCTTTCTGACACTAAAAGGCAAAAATCTTTTCTTTCAGTCCTTGAGTAAAGAAAAATTGTGATAGCGAGAATTTGCGGTTAGTCAGAGTTTTGTCCCTCAGTTTTGTGACTCCTTCTGTGCAGTCTCAGACAGCTGGGGGATTTTATTCCATTTTCTTACTCCTAAAATGGGAATAAACACTAATTTATGTGCAACAATTGCTAGGGGAATTAGCAAAGCATTTTCAAACTCATAGTTAAAAGCTATGCTCCATCTACTCTGCCTGGACTTAATTCTAAAACCACAAAAAAGCTGAGAAGGTTGTACCCAATCTGGTAAACTATTCTCAGTTGAAAATTTAATAGCCTGCTGGAACAAATGGCAAAAGCCC
The DNA here is from genome assembly GCA_013397975.1 of Machaerirhynchus nigripectus. NCBI lineage: Eukaryota > Metazoa > Chordata > Aves > Passeriformes > Dicruridae > Machaerirhynchus > Machaerirhynchus nigripectus. Next base: position 620,912 of record VZRQ01008525.1, read on the forward strand.
TGCTGATTTTAACACAGTTAGGATTTCACCCCACTAAACAAATTTCCTAATGGAAGTCATGCACTTCAAACATTTGCACAGTACAGCCCTATATATTCAGTTTCAGAAAGGTATTTTGTAATTCATGCATGACTGGTACTTAACAAAAAGGAAAAAAAAAAAGAAGAAAAGAAAACATTAAATAAAATGTCAGTGTTCAGGGAAACCTGTGCAAAAGATGGTGGTTGGCCTTAAGATCATCTTATTTGTAAAAAAACCCTATTTTTATATTCAGTAGCTGCTACAGCAAGGAATTCATTTTCTAGTATCATTTTCGATAAAAGCTAACGGCTTAACACTGCAACACAAATAATCAGTGTCCAAAGAGACACTCTAGAAAACATGAGGACATTTGTAGTATTTTCCCTTCCTCAGCACAAGAGTTAAATTTACTGTTACACTGTTGGTCACCCACCAAGCCTGTGACCAAAGCAGTTTGGGAATATATAGCTCTCAAATCCCAGCCCCGTGCATTAACAGATAAAGCACACTTTATCTGTTTGCTTTTGTGCACATGCTGCTCTGGCAGAAGGTAAGACTGAAGCCACCTTACAGAAACTGTTATTTCAGCATAAATGAAGGAATGTTACAGATGCCTCCCTGAAGGTGAACAACAAAGAGTAGTATGTGAGTGCTTCTACTGACAGTGGAAGCTCTGTATGAGATGGCTTGTGCGCCCAGGACTGCCACTTACACCTCTGTAGAGAAACAAGAGGACGTCCTGGTGATACAGCCTTGGTCATTTACTCAGTGGCACACTCTTCATTATAAGTGTGTAGGCCCTTTTTTCTAAGTGGTCTCCCTGGAGCCACACTGGCAGAGGCTTAGAAAGAGGCAGAGCTGTACTGAGGTCCTTCAGTTTCAGCCTGAGGCTAATGCATTTGTGCCTTACCTCTGGACCTGCAGAGTGGAACAACTAATAGGATGCAAGGAGAGCTTATTTAGATTCAGTGTCGTAACACAGAGGAGGAAAAAGAGACTCAGGTTGGCATATTCCATACAGGCAAAAGGGCACAGTGTACACACTGGGAAAATCTTCTCAGTGTACACACTGTGCTTCCCAGTACACACTGGGTTAAAATCTTCAAACTGTAGCCATGAAGTATAGGCACGCATCAAATACCTTTTACTAACAGAAGACAGAATGTTTCCTTTTCTTAGGAACCAGCTTGGAGGCCAAACTCAGTACAGAGAACTACAGGGTAGATTTCTTTCAGCTCTATGAATGTGCAAATACAAACATTCACACTGAAAAGTCAAATTCAGAAATGTTATGTTTCAAACTGCTTTCACCAAATCAGAAAAAACGTAACTTACCATTGACAGGCAGCTTTGCTCCTAAGTTTTCCATCTGCATTTCAACCCAAAGTTTCAGGCATATCTATTCAATGTTAGGTAAATCATCAGAGTATCTGAGTGTGATTTAAAGGGCAATATGGGTGCAAGTCTCTCTAGTACAGGCAGGGGCTGTGCTATTCGCTTACTTGAGATGCCACATGCAGTGTAACACGTAAATGTTCAGATTACAACTGTGTGCATAGAGCCACTGAGTGTAGCTCAAATATACTCAGTAGCTCTGCTGGGTTTCTTGATTTAGCTGTTTCTGTATCAGGAAAAAATAATATCACTTCTGACATCAAGCAAACGTGTCACTTACATGTCTGTGTACCAGTATTTAATGAAAACCTGTGGATGCCTCCACACATAAAACTATGTGAGAAACTTTATCTGTATCAGTTGTACTGGTTAAATAGAAAGGTGAGCATCTGATTTGTGAAAATCATTGTGACACTGCCTAAAGTCCCAGGTTTGTGTTCTGACACATCTGTGACAACAGATTAAAACTAGATGACCCAGGTGTCCTTCTGCACCTTCCTGAGAGATGCTGCTAGGCAGTGAAATAGACCTAAATCAAAGTTGTGGGCTATAACCCCTTCAACTGTCTAGTTTTAATCCATTGCCACAAATCTGCTGGATACCATAGAAGCAGTTATATTGTCCAAAAGTGCTTTTGTCAGTATAGCTCGCTTCACACATTGAACCACTGTAAACTCTGCTAGCCCTAGCACTTTTTTTGCTAGTATAACTCTGATTCCATTAGTAGGGTTTTATTCGAAAGTTATCCAGTAAAGCTATCTGTAAAGCCAGGTCTTTCAATAGGAATGAAACTGCTAAAAAGTTTGACATTTAAATTACCATTACTAGCCAGCTGAGTTATCCTGCTGAAATGAATGCACCATTTGGACCTCTCAGAACTACTGCTGCAGGCCCTTTGCTCTCTCCCCTGTGATTCAAGTTCCTGATGGGTTTCTCTTTTTGCAAGCAGAACCCATAAAAACATCATTATTTTTCAAAATTCAGAGGATCAAGTCATTGATACAAAATGATGCCTGACATGATCTGCTACCATTTTCAGACCTTCTCCAAGCACTTACCTGTGGATCCCCTAGGTTACATGGAAAGCTTCCAAGCTTCTGCTTGGCCCAAGAAAATACACTAAGAACAATCTCATTGTTAATGCTCAGGATCTCTCCTGTGACTTTGGGCAAATATTTTTACTATTTGTTGCAGTTTTCCTCCCTGGTGAAAAGGTCTAGTTCTCTTCCTCTTACCAGCCTGCTGTGATGGACCTTGCAGGTCACTGAATAAGTAGAGAGAGCAACACCCCTCTTTCATGTGCTTTAAGAAAACAAAAAATAACAATTTACTTTTGATCAAGAGTCTGCTACCAAAAAAACCCTGTAAATACATCAGTTGTGCTTTTTCTGGCTGCTGCTCTACTGAGTTCAATCTTTTTGGTTGAAAGCTGCAGAAGTCCTGTTGTGACAGCCAAAGGGACTCTTAGCTGAGGCTATGGCTACATGATGGAACAGGCAATGCTGCAGGAATTGACGTGGATCAGAAAAAAGCTACCATGGCAGCTCCTGAGAAAGCACCAAACGGTGCATTTGAAAGCCTGTGAAAGACGCAAGCTTCGTGCTGAAAGAAAGACATTTGATCATGCAAGAAACATAGCCCTGACTCATCCAAGTGTGCTTTGGGACAGCCCCAAGCTGTACTCAAGTCACATGATGGCTTTGCTGATTGTCAAAAATCAGGACAGCTCTGTTTGCCTTGGGTTAACCAGTTCACATGTCCCTTGCCTACATGTGATCTCATGTAGCTGCTCATTAGGATCTCAACTTTGTAGGAAAAAAAAGCAAAAATAAATTACAGAAAATAAAACCCTACAGGTTTAAGAGTTTGATGGTGCGG
>VZRQ01008525.1:624225-679119 GCA_013397975.1 Machaerirhynchus nigripectus
GGAGGGTAACATACACAGACTTCATGGGTAATCAAAACCCTGGTTTCTTCAGACTTATTTGTTAATTCCATAGACTGTGGATTACAGTATAAAGGTAATTCCAGATTCTTGAAAGATCAGTGGTTACTAAATAAATGTAGGCAGCAGTAGGGTGCTCTTGATTTTATACATGAAAGGAGAAGAAAAGACGTAGGAGAAGGCCTGACATTCCTCTTCCATGGACACTAATACAGCACAGAATTACAGTCCCATCTCACCTGTTTCATGCTTCAAAGAGAAATGCCTGTGAATGGAGGCAACCCTGTCCCAAATTCTTCCCTGTTTGCTTTCATCATCTGCAGTGTGCTCACTCAGGGGCTGACTAATGCTGCGTAATTGACAGATATTCACACTCTGGAGCATCATGGCCTGGTAAGTAACAGCTGGGAAGAAAAAGATTCTTGTTAAATAAATAGAACCAGAATTAGAAGGCAAGGATTTAACTAAAGCTGGGTCTTCTGGTGCATATTTCTGACAGCTCTTTCACTTGCACTAAATGCTTCAAGATCTACAAAAATTTGCATTATTTAAGACAGCTGGTTTTCTTTGCCATCAAGTGTTTCTGAAGCTGCATTTTTATAGTTTGAAAGTTACTATGCTAACTTGGTGCCATGTATTTGAAAATTACTTGCTACAACAAACAAACAAAACCAAAAAATACACTATTTTCATTTGCTACCATTTGTTTTATAGGGCATTGCAAGGATTCTTGAAGGACAGAGAAAAAGGTGGCAGGAGCATTTCCTAAGGGAGATAAACATAGACGTCATTTTTCAGAGTTATGAGAGCTGCACACTGTAAAAACATCCACAAGGCCAGGCACAAAGCAGAGTAAGGTAGAAATGCAGAAAACAGGTCAGGCTTGCTACAGGGTCTCAAGGGAAAATGAGGAACACTATTAAGTCTTATGCTTTGGGTTCATGTAGCTGCCACAGATTAGATATTTGCTGGGTTTCACCCACACGTGGCCAGACAACATTTGGCAGTTTCACTTCAAGAAGGCTTGTAGTCAAATGTAGAGCCAAATATAGTGACATTCTCATATCAGATTCAAAACCTTGATGCTCAGGCCCTGCTCAGAGGGTGGAGAATTGGGGTAAAACAGTGCAAGCTCACAGGTACCAAATCAAAGAAAATAAAAACTCTTTTTCATGTTTTTTTCTTCTTTTTTTTTTTTATACTTATTCTTGTCTTCCTTTTTCTTCTTTCAGACCTGCTTTACTGGTTCTGTATGATGCACAGATCAGACTGACTTAAGAACTTCACAGAGATGGCTCTTGACATAAACCCAAGATATCTGTGCTTTATCTCTCTGAGCACAGTTCTGCACTCCCTCCTGCCTATTTCACTCCAGTGACCCTTTGCTTTCAGGGCTTTCCATACAGCATGTCTGGCTCTTACAGGGTTGATCAGCAATATGTATTTCAGTCACAGAGGTTTTCAAACACATGGGAGTAAAACGCTGTGATAAATTTGGCTATTTGCACCATGGGACTAACCCAAAAGACATATCCGTTCAGGTGACTCCGATTATCAGGCCAGTTTTAATCACCTTGTCTTCTGTCTTCCACTACACTTTCCTCTCACTGAACAGAGACACTGACTAGGTGAGTGAATGAGTGGGTGGGTGGTGGTGTGGAAAAAGTGCTAGCTCAGCTTGCTAATGACTTGAGCTGCTCAACTTAATGACAGATTTTGGCAGGTTCTGAAAATTATGACAGTAGTAACTGACCCATATTATATTGTTTCCATCTAAGCTTCCTGCAACACATTAAAGTAACCCAGTTTCTAAAATAATAATGTTTTTTCATGTAGTACTTGGGGAAAAAAGGGAACACAAGAAAAACTGTTTCTACACTTTCTACTAAGACAATGAAACAAATGGTTTATTAAGCTACACTGAGGGCATAAATCACATTTTGGTTTTGTCTACTTCCTTTTCATAGATTTGTGGAAAACTAGGAGTTGAATATTCACAAATATATCTTTTCATATCAAATAGCAGAGTCTTTTATCAACTTCATTGAATGTCTTTTGAAGGCAAAAAGCTACACTAAGAACAATGTAAATAAATGAGAAACAGATCATTTCAGTTCTCATTAGAAATAAGAGACCAGATTAATGCAAAGATTATACCGAAAACAATTGTGAGAGCATAAAAAAAATCTCTCTTTACTTACATAGACAGTATTTAAGCCTACAACAAAATTTATTGTGCAGTAATTGTCAGGTGCATTTTGCTCTTCAAAGTACTTTATAAATGTATGCTTTATATCCTAAAGCACTCTAAGGTTCTTCAATTCTTTTTTCAAATGATTCAATTTAGGAAGCCGCTTCAGAATCAGACTTTGCAGACATCTAAGAAAATAACTTGTTCCTTGTTCATGGATTAGGAGGAAGTGAACATAAAGGCTAACACTGGATGTCCAAAGCTCCAACCTTCCAGCTGCTCAGATTTAAATCAGACTAAACCACCTTCTCTGCTTGTTTGGCTGTGTTTTTAGGATAATAATTCTTTAAAAGGGGGACTTTTAATCACACTTTATCACTGTGAGTTTCCAACAGTCACTTGGTCCAGTTAAGCAAACCTGTCTTCAGCATGCAGAAGCAGCAGAATTTATCATGACTGGTGAAATAATAATTCATTATCAAGTGCTCCAACAGAATCTATCTACCTATAGAATCATAGAAGAGTTTGGATTAGAAGGGACCTAAAAATGATCACCCTAGTCCAATGCCCCTTGAAATGAGCAGGGACACCTCGCACTAGATCAGTTGCTCAGAGCCCTGTCCAACCTGACCATGAATATTTCCAGTGATGGAGCATCTCCCACCTCTCTGGCAATCTGTTCTAGGGTTTCACCACCCACCTTGTAAAAAATTTCTTCCTTATATCCAATCTATCTTCACCGTGATCCACACTGGTGCCCCATGTGCTGAGGACCAGCCAAAGGCATTTGTCCAATACTGCATTTTGTTCCTAAGGAAGAGATCTGCTGGGAACAGGCAAAGTCACTGAGAATAAGTTACTCCTGAAGATTCAGTCGTTTCATTGAGTCTGTTTTAAAGAAACCTTCGAATAAACCAGCATGGGTGGCTGAACCATCTGCTGTTGAGCCTAGAGGCAATCTTGAGCAATTGAGGCTATGAGTTCTCATTCAGAAAATACTTACACCCCACTTCCTGCTGTCCAGAAAAGCATTTCAGAGACAGTTTCAAGGTACTTAGATCAGAGGCTGCAAGCAGAGAAGTAGCCACACCATAAATCTCAAATGGTACTAAGTAGCTCAAATGTTTAAGATTCTCACGTGGGAATCATAAAATACGTTGAGGATTATGAAAACATTGAAAGCAGTACTTGGGTTAGCTAACTTTTAGGTTGCTTTGGAAAAGCCTTTGTTAACTGAAATGACTACAACATTGGCACATCCTTAGGTTGCAAGATTTTTCAAGAAAGACAATACCCATTTGACAATTTTTACACTGGGTAACTCACAGTATCTGTGCTAGCAAGAGCAATAGCACTCCAACGTCCAGCTGGGACTTTACTCACAAAGTTGGAAGTAAGTATTGATAAAAATAGGATGTCAAATACTGTCAAAAATATGATTTTTGAGCAGGCCCAGTAAGAAGTAGTTACTTGGTTTTGACCAAGTGTTACTTTTGTTCATGTCACCATTAACACAGGCAATTCTCAAGAAATTTAAAAGCATACATTTCAAACAAACCCCTCCCAAACTAAAACTGCAAGGTCTCACAGAAATCTCTCTATATACTATACTTACTTTGCCATTTTTATTTTTACTGCTTCTTCCTTTTTTTCTAACTTTCATTCTTGAAGTAGCTTTTCATACTTACACATTCTCTGCCCATCATTCACCACCTACCTCCCTAAAATAATAATTAAGTGGAGATTTATGTCTATTTTGCTGAAATCATTGCATTCATTATTTTCCAGTGTAGAGTATAAAAAATTAAAAAAATAATAAAGCAAAAGGTGATTTTTACCTTTTTTTTTTTTTAATTAAAAGAATGTGGGTCTGGTTTGGGGGTTTTTAAGAAGTCCTCAGGTCACTATAACTTTTATTGTCACAGACTCTGGGACTGTGACAGCGTTTTTAAAAAGAATCTTCTAAATAAGTTAAAATCATGCCATACAGCAAACTGAAAGGAAGCAATGAATCACATGAATCACATCTCCCATGGGTTTAAATCTACAAAATTCTTTTTGGGTCAGTTGTTTTATACTGATCTGCTGAGAAAGTGGTGGTGGGGAGGGCTTAATCCCCTTTTGCATCATTCTTCCCCTCTCCCGCTACACTCCTATCCTCTTATCATCCTTTTTTGACTGGTAGGACTTAAAGTCAGAAATATTTTCAGGAAGTTTTCAAAATGCTGGTGACACTTCAAACATGCTAGAGGGGGCCAAGAGAGAGAGATTAACTAAGTAACTATATTTGTATGCATTAGCTCAAAAAGCAATTAGCTCCTGTAGCAGGAGACCTAACAGATTGGTGCCTAGCAAGAGTATATATGACTAATTCCATGTGACTGTATCAAGAAGAGCAGTTTGCCCACCACAGAAACTAACGTGTTGCTATATAAGAAATAATTCACTTTGAATTCACATTTTTAAGCTTGCAGCTGCTCTCAACATTTAGGGATATTTTTTTAGTTTTCTGCTTCCTTTTTTCCATAATTATTTTTGACAACTCCGTCCCTCCTACTCAGCCCAGTGCAAAGCAATGCAGTGGAAAAAGCATTGTACTTCCACCAAGTAAATGAGTAGTTGTATACTTTCTTGTCTGTCTAACCCTTCTCCTCTTCCTCCTCCCCCAGGAAGCCCCACATCCAAGATATAATAGAGGACAAAACCAGAAGATTCATTCTCCTAGAAAAGAACAATAGAACTCTATTCACTCCAGTGACAGCAACATCTGGCTTTATGTTAAAGCATTTCCCACCTCCTACCCATCCCCAGATTCTCCCTGGTGTAAAGTGACCATCCCAGATGGATGCATTCGACAGTTTCTGCTTATCTTTACTTTGGATTCTAAGGTTGGCTAAAAGCAGAATTATTTTGCATGTGGTCCAAACTAGGCCACATCCAAGCTTACTTTACAAAAGTACTTGTTTTGATGCCACTGCTTCTAGCTTCAGTGGTATCTGATATTGTGGTAACACTGAGAAATCACCAGGGGCCGTGAGAGTTTATGCTTGTAGGTGTCCTGAAGGCTGGGCCTGTGGTCCTTCGGAGGATGAGTGAAAACCTGCAGGGCTTCACGTTGCACAGTTCAGCAGCAACCCAATCACCACAGCTGCAGGTTAAACACTTTTACCCTCCTGCTCTGTGGACCACCTTACCTATGTCTGAAGTCACACCTTTTGTTTCAGCTTTATATTACCTTCCCAGAGACGGCCTTAGAACATAGATCCACGACTTCCTGCCTAACTGAGGCTGGAGAAAATTACACTACTCCTCTTCTTCAGCTTCCTTTTCAGTAATGCTATCAATATTTTTAAGCCTTCAGTTCAAGCAAGCAAAAAAACACTTGAGGCAAGGCCTAAGCTACTGATTAATAGGTTTCTCTATAACACAGCTGATAGGTTTCTCACAAGCTTAATTGTATCTTTTTAAAAAAAAAGTAGTACAGCAAAACTCCTGCTGTAACCTGACACATATTAAAGGAGTGCAGGAATTGATAAACAATACAAAGACGAAAGATCAATTACTTTGAGAGCAACTGATGAGATCATGCACTTATGAAATAGCAGCCTTGACAACAAGGATCAGGTGTCCCTGAACTAGTTCCTGAACTGTAACCCTACCAGGTAATTAATATCAGCCCTGAGAGAGGCTAACACTTCTGTTCAAATCACATTGCTTTCTTCTGTCTGTGAGCTTTTTGTCAGGCTGGAGGCACAGTGGAGCAGAACAACAAGGAGTGCAGTTACTATACAGGCTTCACTCTCTGCAGAACACGCTGCTACCTAGTAGTAGAAAAGGCAACAAAGAGACTGCTGGAGGGTCACTAGGAAATAAAATTAAAAAAAAATAAAAAAAAAAATTAAAAAGAAGAAGAAGCCAGAGCTGAAGCACTGGATATGCTTGCTATTATGACTTGGCACAGAAAACAGAGAACTTTTCAGGGCCATTTCCAGCCTTTGCAGGAGACTGTGCTCTCTGGAACACAGAACAGAGTGAGCTGAGTGGGCTTGCCATGCCCTGTCACACTATTCCCAGCAATTTTGCCTGTTTTATCCTCTACTTTTCTGAAAGGAAGGGTAAAAAAAGTGTCCCAAACACTCTTCAAAAATATAGAAAATGCCAACCCAAAACAGCAAAAGTAATTAAAACCCAAGGCCAGCTTAAAAACCATGTTGGAAGTCATACAGCTGCAGCCTTCAAAGGCTTGGTTTTTTCTGGAGAGGGGTGGAGAAGAGAGCTTTGATTTAAAAACCACCACTACCACCACAATGGATCATTTGATCTTTTGGTTCCTCCTGTTTTATTTTAATTAATGTTTCAAAGTACTGATTTAAAGTCAATCCAGCTTTATTAAAGGTTCATTGCAGGATTAAGAGAGATTTGAAAGCAAGCCCAATACAGTCAGCAGAGACAAGCTCAAAATGGCCACTCAGCAAATAAAGGGTATCATGCTGGTGGTGTTTTGAGCAATCAGCCAATAAAATCAGGCAGCATTTATAAATACTGTGTAATCTTTTTTCCTCTGGCAATGAAAATCTTTTAAACGCCTAGTTAATAGGCTTTTGTGCCACTTGTGAAACATTTCTTTTTGTTTTCTTAAGAGAGCGTTCATTCATTTTAGGTTATTGTTAAATAGGATCCTGCATATATGTGCATCAAGTACGCTGCCACTGCCCAAGCTAAATGCAATGTGTATTAGCAACATCATACCCTTAGATTCCACTCTTTTGCCAGACTTTCAGGTTCAGAAACACCACAATTTCCTAGTCAAAGGGGGTGTCAAGGCTCTGAAATATTCAAGACTGCACACTCCTCTCCACATGCACCATGTACAGGACATGGAAGGAGAAAAGCTTGTGAAGACAATGAGCTCATTTTAAATCTTGCAGAAGCAGACACCTTTCTGACACTTCCAAACAGATTGCATCCAGCTGACAGCCTCCCTTGGTGGTATTAGAACTTTGTCTAGGAAATTATTAGTATTTAAAATGGATTCTGTGCCAACCTATTTCTTTCACTCTCCATTAGAAGAGCAGTAAATCTGAGATATTTTATGAATAAGCACTGTGTTTTGTTTGTCACAGGCATCAAAAATGTCCCTTTCTCCCTTCCAGAGGTAATGTTATTGAAGTCACAATGCTGAATTCCTCAGACCATATCTATAGTACAACTTCTGTTCAGTTCTTCTGGCTTTTGCTGGTTTTGAGAAGAGAAGAGAGAGGCACATCAAAACTTCACATGCGGTGTAACACCTTGGAAAGCACCATTCCCTTTCCACCATTTCTTTAATGGATATGTGGGAAAAAAGGAATTGTCCTGTGTAAGATCTGGATCCAGTGGTAAGGGAGCCAGGGTATTATCATGAAAGAGCATGTAGCACAACAATGTGGGCACTGGGGCTGCTGTGCAGCAGGTCCAGGATGCGCCGGCACGGCTCACAGTTCCTCTGCTTCATTTGGCACAGCTACTTCCCTCCCATTCAAATGGACAAGAGTTCACAGCTGTGGATCTATTACCCTCACTCACTTTTCCCCTGAGAGTGTGTCCACAGAGGCACTTACACAGAGCACAGAGACGGTACTTACAGAAATGTATTTCAATCCTGACTCCTGCAGACATGCTTCGGCTACTTTTGTCCACTTAATGAGAATATAATCTAGGGCCCAGCTGGGGTAAGTCAGCACAGAAGCAATGAGCCTAAGGAGACGGTGCCAATTTACCTCAGTGAGGATCTGGCCCAGGGGATTCATAATGGATGAAGTTGTCTAGTCAAGAAGAGGTTGGAACAGCTCAGGATGACTGTATTTCTCCCCCACTTCCACAGTTCAGACAGCTTCTGCCAAATGGTATGAGCAGCTGGACATCTCTTTCAAATCCATATTTAATTCCCTAAAGCTGCATTGAAATGAAGAATCCTACTCACATGAAAAGAAAAAATCAATATTTTGCACTGCTTTAGTTTCAAATTTTAATGAGCAAGGAAGGTGCTGCTGTAGTGTAGGAAGAAATCACGTAATCAAAGATACAGAGTCTCAAGGCTGAGGAAAACAAGAAAAAAAAGCATTTTAAAACAATTCCTTTGTTTATTGCTTATGACATAAATTCCTTTACTAAACAAATTTAACACCGTTTTAATGAAGAGTGAGTAGTAGTAGAAAAAAATTACAGTCTAAGAATTAAAATAACTGCACAAATTAAATGAGAAAACATGAGTTACTGTCATTCATGATATTGCCATCCATAGACAGAGATACTATAAATATATCAAACTGCTTGAATTGGGATCAGATTATTATTAAGATTAATCTCTCTACTTGCCTTTTCCCTTTCACCACAAAGTTAAACAAATTTCAAATCAGTGAATAACCATAACTATGGATGGAAAATAGAGGTCTTTTTAAATTCTGATTGAAATTTGTTTTTTCACCTTCTTAATTTAAGCAGAAGAAAGTCCTCTTCAATACTGTTTGGTGCTAAAAAATTAATCAAATATAGCTGAGAGGTACCTGAACACAGGGAATGGAATACAGGAAAGAAATAATGATGTCAGGTAGTGTTATTGATTTTGTTGGAACTATCTAAATTGTATGAGGGTACATTACATTATGGGGTGGAACAGAATCCATGTAAATGTAGTGTCTTAGATGATATTTATAAATTCCAGTCTTAAGAATCTTTTTTGAGGTCTCTCAAATTGAATTTTCACTCTTGTTAAAAAAAGGCATTGTAAAGGTGAGCCCCACTGGATTTTGTTTACAGACTTGGAAAAAAACTACCTGAAACCCTTAGGTTTCACCCAACCAGATTAAAGTCTGGTTTAGCATACAGATATTTCTGAAATTTTTGCTAGCACTAAATACAACTAAATGGACAGCTGATCTTTACTAATGGGTCACATTTTAAAATTAACATCACTACATCTTGTTGGTTTTTTTTTTATATTCTAAATCAGAATAAGAAATTTGACCCCTTAACAACAGAGATATAAGCTTCCATATGCTCAGCTGAGACTATAAAAATATTGAGACTTGTTTTACAGATGGATCAAACCCTAAAAGCCCAAATAACCCAACAGCCAAAGATAAGATTATATGAATCTCACTTTCTCTTTTTGACCTTTTAAAGCTTGAAAGGGGTGTCTTTCCTCTTAAACCAGTAGTTCATCTCTAGAAATAAACACAGGGAAATAGTTTTTCAGAGAAAGAGGCTCAATTTCTCAATCAGATGCAACTACACTGATATTTTCTGCAGTGAAACAACATCATTTCAAACTCCACCACTAAATAAAGGGAAGGTGCTTTCTGTTGTTAGGAAATAACTTTGACAAAAAGCTGTAATATATAGGGTACACATACATTATATACAGCACATATTTGAGCAAATGTGCCTGGGCACATCCTTCAGAACTTGTATTTGTCTGGTGCACAAGGGATTCCTAAGACTGCCAGAGCTGGTATGGTTTTGAAAGGTAAAACTGCCTAACCATCAGGCAATTAGAAACCAGATTACCTGCTTGACACAGCTTCAAGGACGATATGCATGCCCTGTTCCAAATTAAACTTCAGAAGAATACCATAATCAAACAAACTGAACATATGAGGTATCCAAGGACAGCACAACAAAAGGCTGCTTTGCAGGGACGGAAAGAGAGAAAGAAAGGAATGGGAAGCAATATAGTCAACCCTCATGGGCAAAAAAAAAATACAAACTCAGAAAGAAGGTGAAAATTGAGGTATCCAAGTATATTTGAACAAGGTAAAAAAAGTGGGGTAGGTTTTTTAATTAATTGCATAGGCAAAAATTCTATACACCTCCAGACCCATATGGACCAATCAGCTGCTCTTCTAAAGGCTTCCTTCACAATTTAGAAAAAAGAGGGAAGTTAGAGCCGTGAGTGACCTGTGTAGTAATCCAGTAACTGCAAATTCTGAAGATTTGAAGATCTGAAGCCACCTCTGGTGACTGTTCACACCAATAGGAAACAGTCTTTTTCTGTGAGTAGGATAAGATCTGTGCTAGATCTCTAGAGGATCTAGTCTCCCCAGGCAAGCATATTTCTCTATGAGTGAATTTTGGGGGGAAAAACAAAAAAAGAAATCTAGAAAACAGCATCAGTGCAACTGCATCCAAAAACTATTTTGAATGTTGGTTGAGTCTAAGAAAATCCAGTTCAGAGGAAAGCTGGGTATTCCCTGTGTATATCTGAGGTTGGTGAGAGCATGACTAATCATGTTAGTTTTTCAAACCTAAGCATCTCAGTCAAACCAGATAAAACAATACCAAGAGTCTGAAACCTGCCCCTTCAAAAGGAAGATATGTGGGTGGGGATCAGGTGTCTTTGATGCAGGCCAGATACAGCACAGGAATGTGCAATATCCTGCTTCCTTCATCACCTGAAAAATCAAAGGGCTAGAGATCGTCTCCCTGCTCACCGCTCCAATCCTTCCAGCCAAAAAGCTCTCCACAGAGGGGACCTCTCTCAGGGGACTGCTCCAAGGCTGTGCCTGGCCATCTGTGCATCTGCATTATTTTTCTTTATGTTTTCCCTTGGGTGACTTGTTGTTTTTGTTGGCTGTTATTGTTGTTGTTGTGGTTGTGGTTGCCATTTTCTCTCTCTGGCTCCATATTCCACGACTCAAATAGCCCTGTGCCAGTCCACCCTGTACATAGTCCTGAAAGGTGTTGAGCACAGCTTTAGTTTGGAGACCAGTCCCATGCCATAAAGCAATTTAAGTTTCTGTACGCAGTGTGGTATTTATAATTACCTACTTCTGTCTGCCTAAGCCTTGATGCTGCTGGGGATGTACTGGGCATTAAGCAAGCACTTGCACAGGCCCCTCCCAGGCTGCAGGGTGCTGACCAAGCATGGCAGCTCCCTCAGACCCCCATGAGCTGCCTCTGCAACCAACATGAAGCTCTCTGATGAATTCTAACTGCATTCAGAGCACTCACAAGGATTGCACATATATAATCTTTAGCATTCTGCAGCTTAACACTCTACCTGTAAAGCAGCAGTCTTATACCTTAAACTTCCAAAGGTTGTGGGACAGGATCTTAAATAATATTTGTGAAGTACACAGAAATGTTATTATCAGCAGCAGAGCCCACAGAAATTAATGTTTATTTACTCACAACAGGATTAGCCCTGAATGTACAGCAAACAAAGGGCATTGAACACTGAAGGCTAGTGATAAAGGAAAAAAAAAATATGGCCGCTTCCTCACCATCTCATGCGTTAAGGAACAAGGAGCAAAATAAGAAGTGATTAATCATTCAAACATCTGTTATATTATATATGTGCATGGATAAATTCTAGACTGAATAGAGACCATGTTCTTAAAATTCTTTTTTGTTCTTTTTTTCTTAAATTTTCTTACTTCCACTGTATTTAAATTGGAAATATTGGTTTAAATGCAATGCAGATAATACTTAGGAAATATATTTTGCAACTTAATGGGGTATGATGCATTCCACCACCCAGACTGCCAACCAGTAGTCCAAAACTTGCAGATACCCTTTTGCAGGAAAGTCTTACAAATGCCAAATATTCATATTCCATTTCCCACATTTGCATAGTTAAGACTGAACATAACCAACCATTTGATAAACTCAAGAAATATAGAAGAGCTCAATGAAGAACAGAAACAGTAAGAAATGTCAGTGTCTGAGGGAGAAATTGGGAGAGAACACTGCAGGAGGATGGGGGATACAAAGTAAGCAAGCAAACCAGAAAGTCAATTTTCTTCCCTTCCTCTGCCAGCTGCATGCCAGCTCTAATGAGAGCAGCAGTTAAGTAGTCCTGCCAGCCCTCCAGGTTGGAGACAGATATGATGACAAGGAATGTGAGGAATGAAGCACTGCTGCTGCTGCTCTTACATCTGTTTGAAAGTCTGACATCAGCCTCCTTTCAAAGCTAACTAACCCAACAATATTTGCACTTACTAACAGAACACACTTTGTATCATTGAACTTAAGGTGCAGGAAGAATCAGACCCAAATGCATCCAGTCTAACAGCTGGATTGTTTTTATTTTACCCCTTAAGCTTTTGCTGTCCATACCTTTTGATAGATGTGGGTATTTTGTTTTTTTAGTTAAGTCCAGGTCATTAAAAACTGTAGAAAACAACAACTGTGAGCATGGTCTCCAAAAATGTTAGAAAATTAAATTATTTTGGCCTTCATAAAAGATAAAAATAAATTTTAAAAAAAATAATGAGGACAAAAGGTGGGAAATGAATGGCTGCAATTGGGAGTCCCCAGCTCAGTATTCCTGTCACTAGTAGTGCATTATGCCATAACAAAAAAAATCAGCAAACTGGAAATTCCTCCTGCTGTGCACAAATGAAGCCATAAATGACTGCCCCTGCTGCCTGTACAGAAAAAATCAACCTCTGTGTGGTGCTTCACAAGCTGGGTATGTTTGAGTAGCTCTAGACTACAGTGCATGAGCAGCAATTTTCATGATTCAGCAGCACACTTAGGCACAACGTGGTTTCATTTCCATTCTGATGTGGATCTTGTCAAAAGATCTTTGTGCAACCACACGGGGATCTGAGATAGCCAAGGGGAAAATAATAATAATATTTTTTTGAAGTTCCAGACAGAAAAGGACTGAATGCCACTGACCGATTTAGTGCAAAAACTACAGAAAATTGTCATTTTTATAATTTTCATATTTTTCCCAGGGAAAGAATGGCATTTATCTGCCTTTTTAGAGGCAGAATTCTGCCTTTGTGGTCAACAGTTCTACAACTTCCTAATCTGTACATTTGTGTGAACAACTGTTATTGATATAACTGCAAAATATCACAGTCTCTTCTTAACATGTAATTAAGCATTAGACATGATAAGATTATTACTAATGAAAATTTATTGCCTTCCAGAATGGTTGCCACAAGTAAGGTTTTTGAAATCTCATATTGCCTGATTGTACAAAGTGCAACAGCAAGCTTTATGTTTTGTACAGGATGCACAAAGGGTTAAACACAAAATTTAGACTATTGAGCAAAAACTGGTATTGCAATGTTACCCACTCTGTGATTTAGTGTCAGATCATAATCTGGAAGAGAAGAGACTTTTCCTTGATCTAATTAGAAAGTAGACAGTTTTTACCAGCTGGCAAGATTTCTCCCCAAATAAATTTCAAATAGAACCAGAAGAATGGCTGACTGCAGAAACAAATGGAGGCATCACCACTTTTTGTAAGCAAGTCAGAGGATGTACCATAAATAAGGAACAAGAGAAGAAGCTTAAACAGAGAAAACAAAAAAAAATAAACAGTAATAAATGACCAGGATTAAGATGATATTAACCCCAAAATTATAAAGGAACTCAAGCTAACTGCTGAAAAAAAAAACAGTTTGTAATCTCTCTTCTGTTAGTCCTTTCATCTGATGAGTGAGATGTGGCAAACAGGATGTCAATTTCTTAAAGAATTTTCACAAGAAAGCTGCAGACTTCTAACTCTGGCTATATCTATGCTGGGAAAATTAGTAGAAGGTACAGTAAATAACAGTAGACATGTGGATAAATATTATCTATTTGGGGAAAAAATAGCAGGAGTTTCCACATGGTTAGTAAATTTATGGGAGTTCTTCACAGGGTCAACAAGCACATTCAGCTGATATAAGCTACCTGGCTTTCTAAAGGTGTGCTTTTTTAAAAGTGTCTCTTCAGCACATTTTCAGAAAAGGAATTAGTTGTGGCATTGCATGGTGAATACCTTCATGGTTAAAAGTCAGGAAACACGAAACAGAATAAAAATAGAATGGAACAAGATCATTAAGATCGAGAAAAATTGTATGTTGATGCTGCTCCATACAGTGATGATCAGCCAGGAAGGATGTGAGCAACAAGTTGAAAACATCTGCTGATGATATGAACTGATTCTGAGTAGGAACAGGAGAGAATGGTGGTGAAAGAATGCAGAGGTGCTTTGCCCACCATGTAATGAAAAGAGAGTTTTAGATCAGTAGAGATAAATGTAAAGAAGTGTTAAGAAATGCACAAAGAGAAGAAAGATCCTAAATTTATAGACAAAGTCATGGGCTCTGAGCTGATTTAAGAAAAAAATTGAGAACAAAACATTCCACTGTAAGGAATCAGGGTTCCCTACATATTAAGCTCTGTAATTCTGTCGTTGCATTTTAAAAAGGACAGAGCAGAACCAGAATAAATGCATGAAAAAGATAATTAGGAATGTGAAAGGGCTTCAATAGAGGTGATGACTAAGTAGAGTAAGACTCTCATCTGGCTCAGAGGGAATCCTGGGGAATTAAGATAAGGGTCTTTAAAACCACAGGCAGCAGGAAGAAAGCACATAGATCAACCATTCATATTTTCTTTTAACTTGTGCACTAAATGTCATTGAAAACACTGAAGGAGCATACTTCAAGACATATGTTCTTAGGTGTTGTTAAATATTGGAATTCTTTGACAGAACAGTTTGTGGACCCAAAGTTTAGCTGACTTGAAAAGAATTTTAGTCAAGTTCATATGAGGGAAATCCCTCAAGAATTACCATCTGTCCAGAAATCACATCTAGCTCATGTCTTTTTCAGGATATTCAAGGAGTAAAAGTCCCTTTCCCCCTGCCACCTGTGTCAGACAGCCTGGAAGTTGATAATAGACAGATTTGTCTGAGAGGTCTCTCCAGAGACCAGCACCAGTCAAAAAAAAAGTCTTTGGAGAGCAGCAGGAGAGTAGGGGGATTTTGATATATTATGCTCTAGGACTGAGGCAAGGATGCTAGAAATCTGGATTTATGATAGAATAAGCTGAAACAATTAATAAACTCTGGCAATACTAGAACTTTCTATGAGGTCAGGGGAACATCAGACAGCTCTCTGGAGAAACACCACTACATGTTTGTCCTGTCCTTATATTCTTAGCAGTAGATATCTATCAGTGGATATAGCAATGGAGCTAGATTCAACTTCGGTCTGACCTGCTACTGGTATTTTGTTTGATCTGAACTCAGTTTTTACAGCATCGTGCAAGTAGGCAGTGACATGGCCTAAAGAGCATTCCCCTGCTCCTGGGGCTTTGACTGCTGGGCTCAGGGCCAGCTTAGGAAGAGCACAGCTGCTGACTTTGAAATCTGCTGTGAAGAAAACTAGAAGAAGCCCCAGCAGACACTGCCCCTCCTTCCCTTGAGAACTGCTTTTAGCTGTGTTGATGGCCCTCACCTCTGCCTGAGCTATGTTGCAGCTGTGTTATGGCCATGCCTGCACCTGGCCATGTACCCCACTGATCAGAGCTCCTGCTCCTGGCCCACAGGCTGACTGCCCACTGCACCCTGGGTCCTGTCTTGTCACCATGACTTCACCTGATGACCAGTGGCCCTCAGCTCTCCCTCGTCCTCTGCCCCAGCCCTTCTCTGCTTAGCTTGCTGGGCATGTTGGGTCTGCACAGCCAGGGATGGCACAACCCCTCCAGCCTGGGGGCACCTACCATGCCCCACCCCATGGCCCATGCTTTACCCCAACAACAGTGCAGGAGTTTGATCAGTATCTTCTGTTAATATCTACCCTGGATCAGAACACCTCAATAAAACATGTGGAATCTGAACAGCCAAGAAGACTGCAACAGCATCTTTTGTCCTTAAAAAAAGTATCTCCTAGCACACTGTCACAATTCAGAAGAGTTTCATTTATGTAAAGATATCTACTGTGAAATTCCATTGATTGCATAATACAACATTTCCTTTTGGAATTGGCAGCTGAAATATATGAAGCCTTTTATTGTAGGAGACTTGTGTCCAAAGTTAGTATAGAAGAAAAGAGGAAAGAAGGCTAAATACAGCCTGTTCTCTTTTCCTTTGCTGTGCTTTTAATGTTCCTCATTCCTGTGCATTTCTTGCTCCAGAAGCACTGAGAGAAATAACTGAAACTGTCTGCTCTTGTAGGATAGCAAAATTGCAAAGCTCTGGCTCTGAACACAAGTGTAAATGTACATTGAAAGCCAAAAAAAAACCAGAGGGAAAGGGCAAAAAACCCTCAATTGACATGTTTGTTTTTGCTTGGTTCATGGCAGTACATATTCCACTAAATAATATATTGCATTAAATTTTAAAATACTAACATTTTCAAAATATTGGATCCTTCCTCCTGGTTTGCATACCAGTGGAGTTCATTTATTTGATTTTTTCCATACTTATGAAAATTTGAATTTTCCTTTTTAGTTTCATCATGGGAATCTTAACTCTTTTAGTCAGCTGATTCCAGGAATTGGAAGGAGGTTTTAAAAGTTGAACATTAAACATTGAACAATTAGCAAGAAAGCTCTAAGAGTTGGCAACAATTACTACTGCAAGGACTTTTGATTTTAGCTCTTAAACTTTTACAGTTTGGAATCAGTATAGTTCGATCATCCATAGTATGATGGAAACAGTAAGAGGTTTTTCATACTGTCTCCCAAAACCTCTCATCTTCAAACTAGGGTTCCCATAAAAGAGTGCCAAAAAATCAAAAAAGGGGCTTTCATGCATTTACGTGCACATATGCTTTAATCCTGATCAGACATTTCACATTTCTTACTTTCCCCACTGCTTTTGCTCATTTGTTAATTGTCTGTTATCATTAGGTTTTTTCATACCTTGGTAAAACATGTTGCTAGCATTCAGCCAGTGAGTCTAGAGTTCAAGAAGATTTTTCTTTTACAGACAATTTAAAGTATTAATTCTGTGAAATCAGGTCTGCATATATTATAAAGATTAGAAGTTAAAAATAGACATGAACAGTTTCGATTTCCCTCAAAAATGTCTTTTGTGTTCAAGAAAGGAAAAAAAAAAGAGTGACTATTAGGAAGAGAATTAGAGAAAAAGACAAAGTTCAGAATAGGCTTAATTTTAATACCTGGTATCACTAGAATTAACTCCACTTGAATCCTATCTAAATCAGAATGAGATTTCAGGTAAAGCTTTCTGAAATAAAGTTATGTATGTAATTACGATAAATTACACAAAAGGAAAAACAAAGGTTTGTATTAGTAAACCTTGCTCTCCTTCAGGCATTACTGCAGATCAGAACTAAGACATGTCTGGGCTCAGGAAAAGCTGCTGCTGCTAACTCAGATGAGGAACACAGGTTCCTTTCCAGTTACATTTAGGTCTGAGTTCACCTGTAGTAGCAACTTTCTGGTTTTGCCTTTTGTCTTCTGTTGCTAAGTGATATTTGCCTCTTTCCTTCATCCTGCCTCTTGAGTTCAAATTAGAAAGATAGGCTCAACCTCTTGTGAGCATAACTGTGAGGGGTGTTTAACAACTAAGGTTTCCTTGTCATTGCCCTGCAAGGAGAAATTCAGATACCTGATTTTCCATTTACAACGCCAAAACCTAAACATTATGCCCTAATGTAGTCTCTCTCACTCACTATCTTTTAAACCACATATTAACAAGACTAAAAGTTTCTTTCCAAAGAAGCCTTGGAGCATTTTGGCTGGCTTACATAGGGGCTGATTTCTTCACATGCAACAGAAATACCATAGTAATCAATCCACTAAGGGAGAAAAATTAAATATTCCCCCAGCTACTCAACTTCTAAAGGATTCCAGCAGTTTCTGAATTTAATTACTGACAAGTTTAGATATGCTGGGAGATTCCAAGGCTGATTTTATGCACTTTCCTTTGAACCTCTCTTGTCAGACTTTCTCACAGTTCTTCATAAATGAAGGCCCCGATTGTTTAGACTAAATTGGAACACTGTGTTTATATCCACACAGGGTAATACTAAACATAAACAAAATCACATGAAAATTCTTGGTATGAGAAAAGAAGACATATCTCCAATGTAACTGTTTTATCAAAGAGCACATAATTTATCTTAACATGCAGAAAACAATATTGCTATTTAAATCCAAACAAATTGTACTGCAATGTAAAAGAACATACAGATTTAATCTCAATAAAGCGAGTGAGCACTGATTTTTTCCACCAAGTATTTAGGCAATTTACTGTGGTACAAATATGTTGAACACTAACCCTAAATTCAAGGCCACTGCTGAGGCTCAACTGCACATAGCAAAGACCATTGAACAAACTTGCACAAAGTCAGCTATATCAGTGCATGTACTTTCCAAGCTGGGGGATGTTTGTGTGTACACAGGACCTTTGAATTTGAAATCAGAGTTCCCAGCTACACAGAGCTGGCAGCTCTTGGCTTTTGAGTACTGTAGCCTGAAGTCAAATAAATTGTTCAAAGACAATGTAGCTGCACATTCATGCTCAGCTACAAAGGTCACATGCTTGAGATGCAGAGATCCAAGAAAAAGACTGAACAAAAGTTTGTGGTTGGAAGGAAAGTTCTTGAAAATATTTTGTCTTTACATTCATAGCAGAATACTCTTGAGTAGAGACATTTCCCTTTTATTGTAATTAAAAACACTTCAAAATGTAACACCTGAAGTTTCTTTAAATTCAAAAGTAAGATTATTAAAATATTCTCTTTACCAGAAAAAATTAACATTTCTCTTCACTCTTTCCAATATCATTACAGAGCAGTCCTCTTTACTCTTTTCCTTGTACTTAGGTAAAAATGCTGAGCAGAGGAAGATCACAACTAAACAGATACTCAACTGCGAAACTCAAAGAATGATTTCCTGATACCTTCTCCATTCATCCTTCCATTCTGACTACAACTGTGGTCCACACACCACCAGTAATGACATTTGTGGTCCACTGGTGTTTGAAACTTCAACAAGTGGCAACGACACTCAGGAATCATAGAAAGGCTCGGGCTGGATGTGTTAATCTTAGATACTTGGTAACTTGTTCTGTCTGGTTAATAAACTGTCGGCAATCACATTATTACCAGTGAGTTACTGAAAATACTACAAATAAGTGAAAAACTTTATGTAGCTTAAACATAGGAGGATTTAAAGGTGTTACTTTGCTAATGCCTGTAGTGACATTTTCATTACCAAGGACAAGGGGTCTAAATGTGTGTCTCTCAATGTCGCTTGTGACTTGAAGCAAACCAGAATTAAACAAGCACTTTCAACTCTGAAGAATCAATGAAGCATGCAGACACACACCACAAGGGAGAAACCAAACCATATGTCTGTATTTTGGGGCATTTTACAAGATGCTTGACATACCTACTATGGGGTTATTACAAGGAAACAAACAACCGAACACAAAAGGATTTTTTCTGTTGCAAGAGTAAAACTCAAATCCTTTGCACTTACGTTCCCATGAATGAGAACTCATAAATCATTGCTGTACTTCCAAAGACCTACATTTTCAGCCTATAACACTGTGTTTTACCCTCAATACACAAATACATCCATGAATCTGTTTGGAGGCTTTGGAAACACGCTTACACATGTGTAAGCATGTTTCAGATTTAATGAGCAGAGAAAAATTAAGTGACAGTGATAACACTTCAACACAGTTTATAAACGGTATTTGGGAATGTACATGCACTGTAAGGGCAGTGCTACACTATTAACTGAAACAAAAATAAACAGCTTCAGTACGTACTTCCTCACACAAAAATACCTCATTGACGGCCTTTCTTAATGTTGTGTAAGAGCACCATATTTAGGAAACAGCAAGCAGCAGAGAACTGTTCTGCAGAGGCAGCTCCTCTGAGGAGCTAACTTTAGATGCAAAAGGAAATTATTTTAGCTAGATCATACCTTGCACCAGATTCATTCCCTGTTGATGGGAAACAAAGATTAAGTTTCAGTTGCTCTGTGAAGCTAAACTGCCTTCAGCAGGAAGACCTGAGCAGGAGAGCACACTCAAATTGGATGGAAAATCCCCATGTCACCGGTAACTTCTAGCTAGCTGGATTCGAAGACACATCTTAAGAAAAGTTTAATTTTTTAACACCATCAAAATTCAACCAGTATATGGTATGACCTCTCTTCACTGTGCTGTACTAATGAGGCAAAAAAAAGTAGGAGCTTCTCCCCACAGACCCTCATCTCAGATTCCTTGGCTAGGCTTGAGGCCACCAGGTGCCCTCTTAAAAAAAGGACTTTAAAAAGGTGTTGTCATCATGAGGATAGAACCAGACCAGAAGATGAAGTAACTTTGCTTGGATTACGTTAATTTTGTATAAAGGAGGTGTAAGATTGAGAGAACCAGAGTTGACACAGGTCACTGAGGTGGAAGTAGAAAAAGACTGTGGATAAAAACAAAAAAAATCCATCTGTTGAAGTTAAGAAACTGGGAATGGAAGGGAAAAATACTGTACAGATGGAAAATGCACATTCAAATGAAAGAGTTAACGAAAGGTTGGAAACAGGGAACTGCTAAAGCATTTCCTACCGGGGATAGCTGGGGAGGATATTATTCTAATTCAGAGAAACATGATTATGTTCTCTTCTCCTTTTTTTTTCAACCCAGCATAAAACAAACCACTGGATGGTTTGCATTGTACTTGTATGTAAATAGAGGAAACCCCCCCTTAAAAAAAGGGAACCAACTAGTATATTCTTTAGGGGGAATCCAGATTATGGCTAGGTGGCTCAGTATACATAGCAAAGAACAAGTAAGGTAGAATTGTTTCCTTAAACAAAAGCGTTTGGAACACTTCATGATTCCAGTTTTGAAGCTGTAACTAGGAGACATGATCTAGCATTTTAACTACACTCAGCAGCAGTTTTCTTTAGTAGATGTCTTCTCGTGGACTCTGGTAGAGAGGGAACCAGAAAAAACCAAGCACACTACAGCCTAAGAAATGGTGCATTGGGATTTTATTGAAAAACCTCTATACCCAAGCATGCAGCAAGAACAGAAAATAATAAAGGCGTTGGATGAAAGTGAGGTGGAACTCTCCGGTAAGCACATACTACAGGAGATCTTAGCTGAAGAAATGGGAATGGGCATTTCCAAAGACTACAGAAAGAGAAGTGTTTGTACACACACCAGCAGAAAGTTTCCTTGTACAAAACAAAAGCAAGAAACAGAGACAGGAAGGAAATCACGGAATAGCTTGAGTAATAGCCAAAATGCAGTTTCAGATCTGTGTAAATGTCAAGGTAGAGGAGAGAAAGCAGGGATATCTCACACAGAGTGCTAAAAATCAATTCTCCAATCAAACACAATTATGTGAGAAAGAGGGAAAGAGAGAGCAAAAGGAACAAGCACTTTGAATAAGAGTCTTACTCTCAAAAGTTATTCTTTCCACCTGTAAAAATAAAACCCAGAGTCATAGCAGAGCTGGTAGATTTGAATAACAAACTGCAAACATTAGCTGAAAGAGCAAAAGTGTAATATGATAACTAAAACACAAGGCACAGGAAGAAGAATATTCAGAGTAAAAATTGGTCAGATGGAGAACACTTCCAGCTTAAAATTTTTTAATCTTTTTATCTTTCAGTTCCCAGATGAAAATGGTTGACCAAAACACTAGAACAAAGACAGAGGAAGAAATACTAACAACTACTCTTTCTTCCATTTTCACTGAAAGTAATGAAGAATAAAGAAAACTAAATTACTGCCAAAGGCAGGAATTAATGCAAGTAGGAGAATTATTTTTAAAGGAACATAAATAATATTAGAAAGAAGCACACAGTGTGAAGCCTCTCAGGTGTCAGAGAGACAGAGAGTGCAGTAGATTCATTAATCTCCTGGGTTCCTTTTAATCTATGCTTATAAAACACTATTTTAAAGCTTTGCTGGCTAATTTTCCAATTCTGAACTCTTTTGCATACAGAATTTGTCAGATGCCAGGAAAAAAACTAAGCCTCAAAAATCATAGTACCAGTTCTCATAGGAAACTTATATTTTCCCATGACCAGAAAAATGATGCCTTACTGCAAGGCGAAAGAAAGAGAAATTAGTGACTATAAAGTGAATATATATCTTGTGACTGTGGTGGCTCTGGTGCTGCCCTCACTAATGAACAAGCCACATGGAAACAGCCGTTTCTACAAGATCAGGCTATGTATGTTGCACAGAAACATCATCCACAGAAATTCTTGTGGAGTGCTAGCGTGGGAGTGCTGTGCTCAATGTATCTTTCTGACTCTGTATCCTTGCCCAATATATAGCTGCTGGCACGCTGAGGCAAAATCTAAATATGGAAAAGAGTTAAAGGGGAAGTACTAGAAATAAGGTTTAAAGGAGGCAGAAGATCTCTCGTACTGGGTCTGCCTTTTAGACTTTATTTCAGAGTTTAGCTTTCAGCACAGCTCAGAAGCTGAAGCATATTGCAAAATCCTTCTGAGGTCCATTCAAACCATAATCAACAAACATCATGATGAAGAATATGATGCCAGTTTATGTTGCTTATCAGTAACCATGGTTGATACCAGAACCAGATTACGTAAATCATTTTGAAGTCTAATTTGGGGAATAGATTCTCGACAATGAACTCTTTGGATTAACAGTGAATGTTAAGACATTCACTCAGTATGCCTAAGGTTTCATCATTCTTACATAGGAGTATGTACCATACAGCTTTTTGTTCCCTTAATTGTCATTTCACCATGTGATCCAAATGGTTTCCTTGTGGTTATCCACAGGGTTTTCAAATGCTATCAAAAGATACAGAAAATGAGGGTGAGTTTTCACACTACCTTCAGAACTGAAGAAGCAGGTTGCCTGAGATGAACATTTGGGCTATCTACACATTGACCTAAATTAGGAGGTCTTTCTGACAGCTGGAAGAATGTCTGTCAAGAAGCTGAAACATGTTCATTTCAAAACACTTGAAATGTAAGTGGAAAAAACCCTATGTTTTCTTGAATAGGAATTTACATATGTATTCTTTTCTTTACAAGTATAGGCTTAGAAACTGCCCGAGAACTAGGAACCCAGGAGATGGTTAAATCAGGACTTGAGGCTTCCAAGAGACAAATAATGACAAGAATAATCTGAAAGGCTTCCTTTTTTTTTTTCTTATCTTCTCCCTGGAATAACTGTTGGTAGATTTCAGGGGCTTTTTAACCTAACCATCCCCTTTAGTTTTTGCAGCTATTCTGCTTGCTTGCCTTTTTTAAAAATTTAGGTCAAAACCAGTGAAGAAGACTCTATAGATTGTTACCTTTATTTTTGAAAGAAAAGACGGAGTTAACAATAAATTGCTCAGAAAATCCTACTGCGAAGCTCAGATGGCACGTGGGCACATTCACAAGCTTGGTTACTTACACATTTCCTCAGTGAAGAAAGCAGATTGGGACTCACCGTAGGTTTCCTAGCATGATGCATTCTGTGATTTGAGAAGGTTGACTCTGGCACCACTGGAATGGCCGCACTGCAAGCGTAAGCCATGCCCCAGTAAAGGTCCAGGCCTGGCAATTTTTAAGGCAAAAGATAAAAGGATGCAATCCTTTGGAAAAAATCCTGGAAAAAAATAGGAGTACAAGCTCTTATGTCAATTAATGTGAGGAATAACTGACCTTAAAATCCTAAAACTGAGTTCTAGAACCACTGACTGCCAAGTTTAATTACAGGTGGAACAAACATTACGTGGTGGAAAAGAGTAGTTTCCTGTTCTTCTGCCTCTCCCTTCATACTAGGCACCAATAAATGAAATCAGAATATGATGCACTTTCTACATTTACTTTTCTGTCAGCAAGAAGTAACATATATTTATACATCACGTAGAACAAATATGGGATAGAGATTTTCCACTCTAAACAAAAAAAATCTTAAATCTTTTGTAAGCACATACAACAGTTAAAATAAGAGCACTCTGTAAGGTTCTTTTCCCAGAAAGGGCACACAGTGGTTACTGCTACTACCATCCAGTGAAAGGCTGAATTACATCTCTACATGAAACTGCTTCTTGCACACTACATCTCTTCCCCTACTTCTCCTCAGCAAGAGGAAGAACGTACTAAACTTTCTCCAACATCTCCAACAAAATATGCTCATTTACATGCAGATGTCTCGTCCTGATCTATTTTAGCTGACCTTGCTGTCCCAAGAAGCATTATTCCAATGCCTAGCAACTGTAGCACCTCAGAAATTCTGGTGATGGCTGAAATGGGATAGTCTTTTCTGAACCTTATATAATAAGGAAAGAAATTGTCAATGAGTCGTGTCTGTCTGAGCATAATTTGATATTATACAGACATGAAGATGCACATTTATGGTACTGTTTTGGCATTAATAGCAACTGAGCATCCCCAGGAAAAGGCAACCTACTATCGGAAATTAAGGATCACAGTACTTCAGTCTCTTTTACATCTCTGGCTGACATGTTCTGAGTCATATGGCTTTATAAACTTACTGATCTCCATAAATGCATCTCTTTGATGTGTAAAGTCTCAGCTGGAGTCACATTTTGTAAGCCAATAGTGCCTTTCAAAATATCTATGTCCTTTGACTCAAAGTTCAAAACAGGGCAAGATTCACTTTGCATAATCACTTTGAGCAAGCACAGTATTTCTCTTATGACACTTTGAGGGACAGGCATGTTGTGTATTTTAAGACACTATGCCTCATGCAAATTTTGGCCCTGGTGCCAAAGAACTATAACCTTTTAGAGAAGGAGAGCAAAGTGATCAGTTCTTTGCACAGTAAGCCAGGTTTTACTGTACTGAAATCAGCTTCAGTAGTCTGTAAGTTTTCCATGACAAGAATCAAGCAGTAACAACACTCTGAAAATGGAAATTGTGTACATAGTTTACTGTGGCTCTAATCTACACAAAAGCTACCTATGAAAAAAATTCAAAGGAAAGAGATGGTGACTAAGTCAATAGGGTTCATTAGGCATTAATCTCACAGATTTTAATAAATAATGACATCCTGTCTCCAGAATTTTTTAAGTCATATGTACTTTCTCTTGTAGGAAACAAAATGGCGAATTTCAATTTATAGGGCTCTCTGCAGAATATTGATTTTAGGTATATCACCACAGGTTTTGCTTTGCAAGACTTTTAGATTCATGGTTGCAGTGCTCTTCTGCTTCCTAGGTATTCTTGGCAAGATGCTGAAGCCCCCAACAGGATGTCAGTACTTTGGCTAGATGATCCAGAGAGGGTGTGAGACAGACAGAGAGGAGGAGTAGTTCCTTCATTTCTCATCGGATTGCACAGCTCATTCTGTCTGGGCTGCAGGGCTCAAACCAGCTGCTACACAAGAGATGGCAATTGCCACATAGAAAGACGCGCTCCGAATCGTTCCATAACCCACATTCCAGATATCCCTGCTCTCAAAGCCGGAGTCAAATAGAGGATTATATTAAACATACATGTCAGCTTCAACCTCTTTGCAGCTGAGCCCGAGTGGTGCTGCTGTCTTCTCTCTCTCATTTGCATTCTCCCATCTGTTCTTGCTTCATTTCCTGACACCCCTCACAAATGATTACACTCCTTTCTCAGTCCTCCTCCATCTCCTTCCTTCTCCCATTACAGCCTCTGTCACTGCCTTCTCACTTGCCTTTGCCTTTCCAGGCTGTCACAATCCTTCCTTCTTCCCCAGCTTCAACCATCACAAGTCCTTCCCTCCCTTGCTCTGTCTTGCTTCTCCCCATCAGCAGCTGTGTCAGGGCTCAAAGCTTCCTGAACCTGCTGACTTTACGACAAATCTGTACAAATACAGCAAGAAACATGGTAGTCTGTATGCATTATGTGACAATACATTGCAGTTTCATCTCTCACCAAGCATACACATAACCTTGACAGCGGTATAAATAAAGGATGTGTCATTTAAATGAGATGCAGTTTTTTTCTTTCTATTTCAGTTAATTATTTTTTCATGCATTGCAAAATGAAGGAAATATTTGGGTATTCTCCCAGCCCCAGAAATTTTACAGAAAATTCTGGTGAATTTCTGGCTAGGCTATTTAAAGGGACATGGGGAATTACCAATTATCTTTCAATATTTTCAGTTTTTTACATCTCAGAACAGTCTACCATACACAACAAAACTACCGGAACATGGCTGCTTCATAAAATACATACACCCACATTGTCCTCCCTATATGAAATCCTTTAAAAGGTGAGCAGAAAATGCCTAGGCAACCAGACATCATGACCACTGAGGTGCCAGAGCAGGTCCAGATGTACTACAAAGACTGCTTTACATTAAAACCATCAACTACTCTTACAAGGGGCTACCTTAGAAGACTGCCTAGGTTGTAAAAGGATTTACCCTGCCAAACTACAAGACAGAGCTTTTAACCACAGAGAAAACTGAGCAGGCAACTATAATGCTGTGATCCTTACACCCATGTACTTTAATCCAACTGCAACAATCCACAGAGAAATCCACTTTTCAGGACCTGCTTCTGTTTCTCTCCTGTTGCATCCACATTCTTAAAGTTTCTAAAGGAATGGCATGACACAAACCCAGTGTGAAACCAGTGCGCAATTTTGTCTGTAAGGTAATACGGCAGAAGAGAATTTCATGAGGATGTATGAGATCTACTCAACTTACACATCTCTCTGTCATTCTCTAGCAAAGACAAGTCAATGCTGTGAGGAAAACTAAAATTTAGAAATAATTGCTGTTATGCAAATTGCCCCTGCTTTATTTCAGAAAGGCTTGTTTTTATCTCATGAGTGATCAAATGAGAAGAGCCAGTGGATTGATGTTCTGTGGAACAGGTTGCAAAAATACAGAAAAGAAATGTCTTAAGAAATTTCTTCCCTCTGTGATCTGAAGCCTTATCCCTGGTCTGCAGGGACCTAAAGATTATTAGGAAAAGCTAATCAGCTTATGATATAGGGGTCCACTCCATAGCAGGATTTTTACTGCTCACTGAAGAAGTCTGAAAATCACTGTTCTAGATCCCTTACAAGCAGGTTTTGTCTGTGTGGTTGCATTCTGACAGAACAGCTACAAAACAGGAATTAACAACAGTTTCACAGCTTGTTTCTCTGTTCTGCCCTATATCTGTGTGTCACTATTCTTACCTAATTTTACCATTAGCAAACCCTGGCTTCAGATAGGGCCCGATGAGAGCGTGCAGAATCCACCCACAGAGAAATCCAGCAAGTTTGCTGGGATTTCCCACACTGAATCAGGAACAGAAAATGTATGCGACGTGCACAGCTGGTTGTATTTATAGGTTATGACTCCTCTGACCAGTAACACATTTGGGGATTTTGGTGTTACACAAGTTACTCAAATCTCTTTGCTTTATATTAGGTGTCAAGGAAGAAAGTTGCACGAGGTTGTAGAAATAAGATGGCATAAGCATCTACACTGAAAGCACAAAAACAGATCCATTGTCATGGGGTAGCCTGGAATTAGGCCCTCAAAAAGTAGTTCTAATTTGACATCTTGAATTTTTGCTTTGATTCCAAGTGAGGAAAAGGGGACTTACATGCATGACATAATTTGATTATGAATGCCCAAAAAAAAAATTTATTCTGGCTTTTTACCTTGTATGCAGCCTTGCATAGGTTTATTTTTATATCTGCGGCATCTTTATTTGCTGCTGCCTCTTCCTAAAAACAATAAGCCCTTCCTGTGCTTTTGCAGACTATTGTAAGTAAACAATTCTCCTTTTGGTTTTAAAATTATCTTTTGTACAAGAAACATTTGTCCTACATAACAGCCAGTAAATTAAAGAGGACATTGAGTGGGAGATACATCTGTGTATAATATATTACAGAAAGTTTTATGACTTCCTACATAGTAACTTCTCTACTATTTTATTGGTGTGGGCCACAAGCCATTCTGGAGTGATGAAGAAGTCAGAAACTTCTCAAGTGCCATATTTTCAGTGAAAATTAAAACAGGCATCTTATGTTTTATGTGGATCTGGACTTTCCCCACTTCCTAATCTCTTCTTCCACATTGGTTTATGGCCAGGTTTTCAAAAGAGTTCGAACACAGTAGTAGACCATTTTGAAACCTGACCCAAAACCTATAAAAATCTTGGGAGCTTAAAAACCAAACATCAGAAACCTGGAAATCTTGTCTGTATCTAGTGCCTGACCTAATATTCTAGGCTATCTCTTTTTTGGAAGTTTTCAAAATCACTTGCAAGATCTCAAGGAAAATGTTGAAACAGTTTCTGCACAAGTCCTACTCCATCCCAATATATGGGATCCTTAGAATAGTTGGAGAAAATTAAATAGAGCATTTTTAGCCAAATAGATGTTTGAGTTATTGCTCCTTAGACTATTTCTCTTTCCTGCATCCCCACCACCACCCACCCAGTTTCATCCTTCTATTCTTCCACTTATATCATTCCTCAGCTAAACTACATGCTGATCCTTCTCATTTTCAGCCCACATTTCAATAAGTCCTGTATTTATGTATTCTCTCAGATTTTAACAACTATCATTACAGTCTTTAATTTCCATCTATCAGGCATGAACACCCATCAGGCGTGACAATTCTGCTTGGTTGAATATGGTGAGAAAGAACTATTTGCTCTTCATCTTCCGTTCTTTCTGCCCATGTGGAAGTGGATAGACATCTCTGATCCATGCTTTGTGCTTGTTACAAATGCTGTCCCAGTTTTTCCGTTTTGAATACCTGCAGGTTTTCTGTGCAGGAAGAGACATGAAGGCAGCCCTGTGCTTAGAAGAGAGACAGAGGGTTATGAGACCACTGGCAATCAGTTTTGTTCTGGATGAGAAAAGCCTGAAAGAGAGACAGACTGTGATCAAAGACAAGGCAGACAGGCTGAGAGAGCCAAGCAGGTTGTCAATCATAATTGTTGAAGCAATTATCAGAAGGACTTTGTGAAGCATATAGAGCAAACTGAACATGCAGGATTGGGAATAGAGAAACCAGGCAGTGAGCCTGGGTGAGAAGACAAGATGCTCTCTGGCGAATTCCACAGGTTTGTGCTCAGTGGTTGTCAGCACAGATACAGACCAGAAGTGACAACATAGACACTAGCCATGGAAACCTGACCTTCTAGTGCTGCTAGCAAAATCACAGTGGGTTTTTTTTGCTGACTACTGGAAAGTAGCTTCTGAAAGGGCTATGCCCTCTCCTGTCAGCCAGCCTGAACAGGGGGTGAGTCCTGGCAACATATCAGGAATTCAAACTGACTGCTTTATACCTGTCTGTGACTTTTCAGCACAAAAATCTAGCTTAACATATCTGTCATGGCTTAACACAATAAAATACCAACAGTATAATGATAGTCAGCACTGGTATTTTATCAAGAATCTCTTTCAAACATTAGTTAGGTGGGAAAAGGGAAAGGAGAGCTGCAACAAAATGATACATTTGAATTTTTTATTCTATTTTTGCTGTCTTTAAATACACTCATCAGCTTTTTACTTTTTTCAATTTCGTCCTTAATTACAATTTCCCTGATACAACTTTTCACATATTGTGGTTCAGAATCTAAAAGCTTTTGCAGAATTTAAAGTCACAAACACATGCAAGTCCAAAGCACACAAGTTAGAACTAGAGAGTTTTATCGGAAAAAGATATGAAATATGAAGAGATATGTAAGAAGGTCATGCACTGTTTGAACAGCTCTTGGCCCTTTTCTGTTGATAGTTTCTGAAGGTCCCCCAAACTGCATGTGGTTTACTAACATAAAAGTAGAATGCCCACATCCATGTCACAGCTTAAAGCAAACAGTGGTCCAGCTTCAACTCTATTGAAGCTAACTTCATTTCTCCACAAAAGCCAACAGACTGACAAGAGGAACAGTCCCCTGCCCAGGTCAGTCATCTGATCCATTTAAACTTCACCTATATAAGTAACTCAGAGCAGAGCTTGGCCTCTGGCACTGAGATGGCAAGTAGCACAATGTGACTCACCTTCAAATGGCTAAGCTTTCCCTTCCCAATACACTGCTGAATAGCCTACTTGTCAGGAAAAGACCTCAGCCTATGGTCCTCCCCAAACCATGCCATGGGTTAAACAGGGACATGGACACACTTATGCATTACCAGAGGCCAGTGCCTGAGCCTCAGCACTGCTTAGGGGACAAGCATGTAGCGTGGCACTCCTTTGACAGAAGAGCAACAGGACCCCAGCTGAAATGTGACACAAGGGAGGCAGTACAAGGATTGGTATAAAATTATTTGGTTCAATTAAAAAAAAGAAAACAGCTATGAAACCATGGATTTTATTTCCATTATTTGTTCCTGTGACAGGCTGCTGTCACCATCCTACCATACGCACCAATTTTCCAAAATAGAAAAGCCAAACCAACCATAAATGAGAAAAGTGTCACAGACCTTGGAGTGAGTGCATTTTTCCCATAAAAAATATTTTGCCTGATGCAACAAACTTCTCTCCTCAAAGAGATTCTGTTGGCTTTCCCCTGCCAAATATATTCAATGAAAGTAAAATGGGGCCAAAGGGGTGAAAGGAGTAAACAAAAATAATAGACAAACCTATTCAGGTCATTTATCCTTCAGACTTCTACTAAAGTCCAAAACAAAGTGCTTATTTTTCATTGAATACCTGCAAGCAGTAGGCCACTTACTTTCACATAGCATGGGGCTTTTAAATCTTGAAAGCAACAATTCCCAAAACATTCCCCATTAAGTTCATCTGATGAAAGGAGTTTGAAGTTTTGGATGTCACATCTCTAGAAGTATTTAAAACCACAATGAATGGGGCTCTGAGCAACCTGGTCTAGTGGAAAGTGTCCCTGTCCACAACAGGGAAGTGGGAACTAGACAATCCAAACCATTCTATAATTCTATTCTATGGTTATATCAAATGTGCCCTACGTCAAGGAGAGCAAACCACCCTGGGGTAAGTCTGGAATGAACTTGTAAAACCTGCACACTGGTGTAAAACCCAGGTAATCTATATAATGGTGTTATCTAAGAGGCAAACTGTTTGCTTTAAGCAGCTGAAGATTTCAAGGGGAACAGAACAGAGGGAATAGTGCAGGGGACAAAGTTTCAAGATTGTACCTGGTTTAGGCAGCACCTTTTTATCTGTGACTTCTCAGTCAGAGTCCATGCTCAGAAAATGTTCCTGTATTCTCACTCCATTTTATACACAGTGAACCTGGCTACAATTTGTATCCTCTCTTAGGTGTAGGCAGTGGTGTTGCTAAACAAAACAGTAGCCCTAGGACCCAATAGCTTATTGCATTTGGGAAACAGCATCTGGACCTTGTCTACAATTATAGTGAAGGCAAAAAAAATAAGCAGGAGTGCATATATTAGAAATAAAAGTTATTAAAGTAGTATTATATTTAGACATAGGCTTTGTTTTACCCAACAGTGCATGATCAGGTATCATAAAAATGCCCTTCCTCTTGAGGGATTTTGGCCTCTGTCAAATCGTATTTAGACTGCTGTAGTATATCTACATCCAAATGCACTTTGAACTCATAAGAAAGATTTGTACCTATGAATTACACTGATTTTATCTGGAACAAATTTGTTTACTTTAAGTGAAGAGAAACAGAATAAAAGGTTCTTGAGACATGGCAAATTTTTTCACGCCTTTGATTCAGCATCTTAAGTTTAACCATACAGATGCTGACACTGCTTCTTTGCTTTTTTCGTGTGCACAACCAGCTCATTTAGTTTCCTTCAGTAAAAGGGAAAGATTCTTTCTTTAGGGAATGACTTCCCTCTTACTGACATGATTTTTCAACACTAGCTAAAGTAATGGATCCTATACTTTATGCTAAAACCAAACTGAATTTTTCTTTTAATAAATTTATTGTCATCAATTGTTATTATAATTTTCTTATTCACTCTTCTGTGATATTCTGCCCTGTTTTATATGTGACTTTGACCAATTACATTTTGGAGATAAAATTTTCTTTCTTGCTACTGGCTCAGTCTGAGTTTTTCCAAACAGTTTTTCTTTAACCTTATGTAAGTTACTTTTGAAAGACTAGGGAAAGGAAAGTGTGGGGGGAAGGCGGTGTTCAGTTAAAAACCGTGATCTTTTCTTTAAAAGTTCCATTTAGGAGCAGAAACTATGACAGGACAAGGCAATGGCCTTTGTATCAGGAAAATGTGCTTTGCAAATTTGCATTTTAAATGGCTTGTGCTACAAACCTTCTGGTGCTGGGGGAATTATGCCATTTTCCGTATGTACAGTAGAGGTTACCTAGGGTTCAACAGGTAAAACTAATGTTCCACTTTTTCCAGGGATAAAGCATCACCTTCTATGCCACACCAACTTCATCACATGTGCCAGATCCAAGTAAGGAACAGGAATCTGTCTGAGTCCTACACAAAAGATCAAAACAGGATAAGTGGATATGGCAAGAAGAGGTGTCAGGAGGAGGAGCAAACAGGTGGCTAAAAGCAGCAAACCTGCGAACCAGCAGAAAGATGTCCTAAGGGACAGGTAAGACATAATTGACGAAGCATGGGGCATGGAGCTGATGGGGCAAAGATACCACAATACAAGACAGTGAGAGATTCAGAACGATAAGGAACAAGTGACTACAAGCCAGACACAGAGTGAAGAGATGGAGAGGATAAAAAGGTGAGAGTAATATTTTCAGAACAATGTAGCGTTCTTCCTAAGGATAAAATGCTCAGTTTTGTGAGAGTGTTGAAGACCTTACACGTGAAGGAAGGAAAAAAACACGAATGTGGACCTGTTTTGACTATCTTTGCTTGTGCCTAGGGACAATTACAGGAAATTCAAAGTGATCTTGCAGACAACAAAAGTAATAAGCTAAGGGACAATTTAGCTTAGTGCCTCAGCACGCAGGCATTTAAAGAGAGAACACATAGGACTACTCAGAGAAGGAAAACAACAGATTTTGTCATGACTCTAGAAAGCAGGCAAAGGAAAAAACCACAAGAGGAGCAGATTTGTACAGTTGTTGTGGGTGAAGGGTGTCTTATACTTTGGTGACATCCCACTACATCAGCAGCAGGCAGAGATAAATCTTAATGCTCCTGAGCTTTTTAATTCATTAAAAAATCCTGTTACATGAAAGACTCCTTTTTTGCATAAATCAAGAACCATCAATGCAGAACAATGGGTCAGAGCTTTGGCAAACTACACAAAGATGACTGATTCATGCAATTACCAAACTGCACAGGCTGAACTAATTGGTGATAGAATAATGACAGGACAAAAATCCAGGCACTCAAATGTGAATGCTTAGGGATCCCATTAACTCTACAGAGAACCAGAGACGTGCACTGCTAGTGAACAAACTCAAATCCAAGTAGAGAACACAAACAAAGCAGTCACTAAGGTATTTAAGAAGGCAGAGAAAGGAAAGCATGAATATTTACTGAAAATTCACCAAAGAAAGACATACAAATACAAAGCAGAAGAGATTAAGAAAATCCAAAGACCTATGGTTATTGGAGGGGGGAGGAAATTATAATCATGAAATACCCTTTACTTGGGACCACATTCAAAATTTATGACAAGTCATTATGGAAAGGATGGCAGACAAAAAAAAATGTGCCCATAGTGAGAAAGAAATCAGTGACTCAGAGATCTTTGCATGTAGGTGACATCAGTGAAGTGCAAAAGAGCACCAGGTGCAAAGACAGGGCAGCAGAACAGAGTAAGAAAGAGAATGCAAATGAACAGCAGGCATCAATGTGTGTGAAAGGCACAAAGACCTCTTCAGAAGTGCACATGAAGAGACAGAAAAATAGCAGAACCAAATTTTTGGCTCTCTGATAACATAATCACAAAACCATGATGCCAAGTGAATTAAGACAGAAAATCAAGTTAGCAGTAGATAAAGTGAAAGTTCAGGTAGTATAGTTATTAGGAAGATATTTAGCAAAATAAGAGAGTTATTATCCCAGCACATTAAACCTAAATTACAGATGATTCCTATGAGAGACACACCAATATAAAAACATGCTCCATGTGACAAATGAACTATTGCATCCATGCAATGAAGGACTGGACTTTTGAGGCAAGACATGAACTGAGGTGCTTAGAGACAATAAATTATCATGTACCCACTCTTAAGACAATAAATTTTTTTTTAATTTGTTTCAATATCACACATTAAATAGCAAAATTTCAGAAAGCAGTACATGATAGATATCAGAAAGCC
Organism: Machaerirhynchus nigripectus; assembly: GCA_013397975.1. Classification (NCBI taxonomy): domain Eukaryota; kingdom Metazoa; phylum Chordata; class Aves; order Passeriformes; family Dicruridae; genus Machaerirhynchus; species Machaerirhynchus nigripectus. The sequence goes on from VZRQ01008525.1 coordinate 658,327, forward strand.
AAACACATACATTAAAAATTAATGGAAAAAGAATAATTAAAAGAATAATTGCTCACAATCAAAGAACTGTTACATAATATACTAAAACAAAACTCTTCATAATAAAATCAGTACAGGTTACCAAGTGAGAACAGCCATCTATTTTGCAGCTGACACCATAGAAAATGACTAGTGCGTGTTACACAGTGCATGAGTTCTGCTTTTTCACTTGGAAGCTCAGAAAGCACGCAGGAATGAGCAGGAGTCAGTGGTGTACCACAGGGGAAAAAGATCATGATAGACCAGAGGAGTCTCTGTTTCTGAGCATCCCAGTCTCTAAGGGAAGGAATAGAGCCAGTGTGAGGAGAGTTTGGGGAACACACAGCCTCCAGACCTGGTGGCGGGAATACTTGGAGGAAAACAGTTAGTGATGAAAATAGGGAAAGAGATCAAAATCATTCATTTTTACTTATAACAAGAAACAGTAAATCATGCCTTATATCATTTTCCCCTACATGATTATCATTTGTGATTACACACCCAGACAGCAGTCTTTGGATCCACATTTGCAGTGGAGAAACATGGAAAAGTCATGGCCCAGGAAACAACAGCAGCCACCTTGAACCACCCCTGTGAGGGGTGCTGTGGCAAACCCATCAGCAGTGGGAGCTGAGAGGGGGGCATGGTTCCTGTTATGACCTTCCCCTGAAGGCGAGGGCAACCCAGGTTCTTTTTAATAGATCCCTTGGGGCAGATGAGAGTGAAATGACACTGAATGATTGGTGTTTATAAATAAATATATATAGATGCATATATAGGGTTTACTTTGCCCAGCCATGATCCATGGACCTGATGAGCCAGACCACTCTTGGGCCCATGTCCCAGGCTGGTCTTGGCCCATCCCAATCCTCGGAGAGGTGCCCAGTGCCAGGGCTGTGGCTGCCCCAGTGCCCCCATTTGCCCAGTTCCTGTCTGGAGAGATGGGACTGGCCCCACCTCCTTCTCTACCACCACCCACCTGGGGAGCCCCTGCCACTCCCAACACTGATCCCCAGGGAGCCATCACTGGTAATGTGCTTGGGCCACCATTCAGGCAAAAGAAAATGTTATAGGTCCTGTATCCAGGTACACACCAGGCTCTCCACACTGACAAGGTATGCAGAGTGAGGGGACAGCCTGGAGCCCTCACACACAGGAGCCCAACTGCTGAGCTGTCATCCTCGACAATCCCATTTATGAGGGGAGGGAACAGAGCAGAAGGGCAGTTTTAAGTATATGGAGGTGCACTGTAAGGCCTGGTTTATTTACCACTAGCTGTGAAAGCCCATTATGTGCCACTTAGGTGGGAAAAGTTCAAGCTGTGTGTTCAGGGAGAGGGAACTATTCAGTTTAAACACCCATGACTCCAGATAATTTTTAAGGGCTGGTGCATATTACTCAATCTGCAGTGTCAGGTACTTGATGCGTGTACACAACACAGGTATGTGCTTACCAGGTTATGCAAAGCAGCATCACACCACAAAATAAATAGCAACTAAGTCAGAGCATGAGATCTTCAGCCAGCTAGTACTCTTTCTGTCCTCCTACAACACAGAAATATAAAATATGAGGCTAATGGAGTGTTCTACCATGCTGCCAGGGCAAGGGGATGGAAAGAGTCGAATAACAAATTCTCCAGAGCAAACATGAGTACACATTCACATTTGTTTGTTGGGCACTTGCAGAGTAACCTCTCCTGTCTCTCCAAAGAGCAGGATTTCACAGAAGCCAAAAGTGTAGTATTTTTTTTAATATATTCTCATAATGTAATATCCACACTAATGAAAGCAGAAAATCTCCTAAGAGATCAAAGCCACACTGAAAAAAGGCAAGAGAGAAGGACCGTAGAAGCCAACAGTGGAATTTATCTTCCCTAATGTAGGCAAAGAGAAGTTACACGTCCTCTAAATTACTTGCTTATTCTGTTCTTATAGATAGCTATCTCTGGATGAGGTAACTGTCCTGGAGGCCCCTGTTTCTTCCTAATGATGTCAGGGAGAACCTTATAGCTAGTTTAGAGTGCAGACTGGCCTTTTTTCAAAATAAAGAAGCAGCAAAATCCAGTTTTCCCAATGCCAGTCAGAAGAACAAGCCAATTAAATTTTATTATCTACTTCCAAATGAAAGGTGGAAAAGCAACAATTTACCAGATAACAGAATGATCAAGGTTGGAAGGGACCTCTAGAGGTGACCTGGTCCAGACCCTTGCTCAAGCAGGTTGCCCAGGATCATGTGGCTTTGTAATATCTGCAAGGATGGAGACTCTACCTCCTCTCTGGGAAGCCAGTGCCACTGCTCAATCACCCTCACAGTAAAATGGTATTTCCTGACATTCAGGTAAAAATATCATATGGCATCTTTCTTGTATCCCAAGAGATAATCATAAAAAATCATGGGCCGACACACTTATGGCAAACTCCCTGTAACAAATAATGGCCTTGATGGAACAGGGTAGTAGTTGATCAAGCCTCAACTCTTTTTCTTCACTGCCTACTGCACCAATGTATCACAGCTGATTGTTCGAAATGCTTGAGGCAACTTGTGGGGTTCCTGGGGAGTTCATGCCATAGTAATTTATAACACTGATTATGAAAGAAATTTTGCACCGAGCAAGAAGAGGTTGAGTAAAACAGGACAAATGGCCTGATTAAAGACAACAAGTAAAACCCAGAGCAAACTCTCAGGGAAAGGAAAGAAACCACATTTACTGTACATGCTCTGTAAGAAAATTAATTTGATGGCAAGTGAAGGTAGATCACTTTAACAGGAAAAGCAATACATTTATGTCCACGAGGTCTCCTATATGGGACAACCCAGTATTAAATTTGTATTTTCACTGGCAAACAAGACCGTAATATGACTGAGAAGAATAGGAGGACAAAAAAATAGTAGGATTTAAGGTGTTTTTCTGCAATTCACTTTCATTTTATCTTCAGCAATAAGAAGGAACATTTTCAGAAAGTCATGATTAAGAAAGGGATCCAGAACTGTAAACTAATAAAAAACCCCACAATGCCTCAGAAACTGTCTTCTCAGTAGGACTGCTTGTAGAAAACTTTTCAGAAAATATATTTCCAAACAAGTCACCAAGTTTCAAAGGCTTGATGGAATACTTTCACTTAATCTTGTATAGGAATGAGATATTTCATAAAATGGGCTCGCAAATTCCAGATATGACATTTTTTCCTCTTAGCGAATAACTCTGAGGAGTACACAGATGCACTCCTGAAACACTTCTGCCTTACAGGTCCATTCTGACAACCTGCAAAGCAGAAGCACATGGCTTAGCATGTGGTTGTAATGGTCAGCTTGAGTGATACTCAGATAGAGATCAGATCAGTACAGGGACAGCTCTTCCTTTGCTGTTTATGAAGACCTTTGTCAAAAAGCAGCTGATAGCCATTAGCTTATAACTTCAAAAAAAACCCCCAAACATCTAAGCCCAAAAACTGGATGTCAAAGGACTCTAACAATGGAAAATGGGCCCCACAATTTAAGGAGGACAAAAAAACTGATGAAAGGGATGGAAGGAACCTCTTCTGAGGAGCAGCTAAGGCCTTTGGTTTTGTGTAGTTTGAGGAGGAGGAGGCTGAGTGACAAACTCATTGCTCTCTACAGGTTCCTGGAGAAGGGAAGGAGAAAATAAGGTGCTGAGCTCTTCTCCCTGGTATCCAGTGATAGACAGACGGGAAAGGTTCAAAGCTGTGCCGGGTGAGGTTTATACCAGACATAAGGAAGCATTTTTATTTTACTGAGAGGATGGTCACCACAGGAGCAGGCTTCCTAGAGAGGTGGTTGATGCCCCAAGCCTGTCAGTGTTGAAGAGGCATTTGGACAATGCCCTTAATAATATGCTTTAACTTTTGATCAGGCCTGCAGTGGTCAGGCAGTTGGACTAGATAAGCATTATAGATCACTCACAACTTAAAATATTCTATTATGTTCTATTCTGTTCTAAAATAAGCATTTTTCAGACAATCCATCAGTCTGATATGAATAGAACATGAGACAAAAATCAATAGATGACAAAATAAATTTAATGTACCCCAACACAAGATGAAGCAAGTACAGAGCAGTAGCTGGTTCTCAAAAGGAGGACTTGATGTTTTTTGCAGCATCTTACTAAATAAACAAAGGCTTTGTACCAAGACACAGAAGGTATTCCCAAAACAAACTATTAAACTGTCATGGTTTAGGAATGGTAATCCCAAATGTAGTGTTCTTCCCCAATTTAGTGTTCCCCTGAAAACAATCCAAACCACACGCTGCTCATTAACTTCCTCTTCCCCCTCCCTCTCCCTCTGCAAAGGGCTGGAGTGGAGCATTGGGTGCACAAAAGTTAAATGTCACTGGTTGAGATAGGAAAATTTTTCTAGGAACAACAATAAGATAAGAAATGAACAGTAACAAGGATATTAATAACAGAGTGTACAAAAGAGGTGTACAGTTCACACACAAGAGCTCACCATGCAGAATCTGGCACTACCCTGACCACTGATCCTTGTGAGCTGGGTTAATTTGTCCCAGGGTCAAGAAGAACACTGTGTATTCTGTGGAGTGGCACAAGGTTGAGCTTAAATCTTAATCTGGTTGGACATGAGAGTTTTGTAATAGAATTCTAATACAAGGAATCTGTACCTTTCAGTGCAACACTTCCTGAAATTTTCCCAAAGGTAGAAGCAAAACCAAAATAAAATAAAATATGCATGCAGCAGGACAGAAGATGTCTGTGGGAAAATCTCATTCTCAGTTCAGTGATCAAAGTGGAAGCAAAGCTTGGAGATGCTGAAGATTTAGACTAGTGTAGTGAGAAAACAGCTTTTAATGGAGACAAAAATGTCAATTAAAATGTTTATAGTCACAGCACTTTGCTTTTCATTGCAGCATGACAACCCAATATTTGTTCAAATAGCAGGGATAAGCCAATGCCACAGCTTCAAAGAAGCACAAGTGGGCAAATTCAAACAACAATACCATAGAAACAACCCAATGATCACCTCGGTTAAAGAAAATTGGATTCCCCTGGATCACTATGTGACCTCCTGAGGTATTGACACAGAAATCCTAAAACTGATAGAACTGGTTTTAATGCATTACTTTCATTTTTTTCCTGTAGTCATTATCTAATTAGAGACAGGATAAGTGAGTTTTCCTGCCTTTCTACACTACACTTTCCCTTCATGCCAGACATCCCAGTAATTGATAAAAACCTGCTTCAGCCCTGAACTGTTATCAGTTACAGCCTGGTGCAACTCTGGTTTAAGGTCATAAGGATCTAATATACTTTTGCAACACCAGTCAACATCACTTCAACTTGAAGGGTAAAAGAGAAAATGTCAAGGGTATTGTTTCTGGAAAAAAAAAAAAGAACTTAAATGTTTTCTCTCAAGATCGGATGAGCTCATATATGCTGGAGAAGAGGTGTGCAACATCAGAAATCCAGTGGTTCAAAACTGGAGGCAATCTGCAGGGGTCAGCAAAGAACAAATGTCAGGCAGTCACATTTAAACAAGTCGACTACAGCCAGCTCCTATGTCATTTATGGAATTTGCCTTTCACCTGCATGCCTCAGTGATCACAGCACCTTCCCTTTCCTCCTGAAGGAACCATGACAAGATGAGGTAGTTCACTCACTGCCGCCTGAAGAATCTGCCAAAAACCAGACCTGACCAGGGCTGACACATGTAGTCAGCATGCTATCTCAGAGCAGATGACTCAGCTGGACAGATGCTCATGATTGACTGGGTGCTTCACAAAACCAAAGTCAATAAAAGGCAGAAATTTTCTTATTTTCAATGAGAATTTCAATTTTCTTTATTTTCTTTATTTTCAATGAGAAAATTAAACAAACCCTGAGATCAACTAAAAGTTGTACTTCATGACTAAAGCAAAAGTTTTAAGATGTACATCCAGCCTGGGAAGAAAACCTTTTGCTCATTCAGTATAACCACTTCATTTTGAAATGGACTTAGTTTGATTGGATGCGTCCACATCATGGTCCATGAATTTCCTGTCTTGAAATGGGTTTTTCTATTCTATATAGGTATCTCTTTATTAGTAGCACTATAAAGGGTGTCATTATTGCCTCTGCAGTGTAAATCAAAACCTCATATTTACAGTGACAGTACAATGTTAAAGTCTTTGACTTCTAAAACCCATGACTTTCATCCAGATTAGTGATTCTCTCTATCTAATAGGTCAAAAAAAGTCTTACTCACAAAGAAAATTCAGATAAGTGAAGAGGGATGCAGGCATTCTCCAAATTAAATGACACTGATTTTACTTCTTGTCATGACTAGAGGGGTTTAAAATCACTGTTAGAAGAGTCTTAAGATTACTCTCCTTTGCATAATTTTGTCTGCATTTACTGCATAGCTGTGGCTGCTACTAAGAAATATTCTTTCACCAATACGTATTTTAACTTATAAGCAAGTCAAGAAGTAAAAATACAGGTGTTTTGATAAAAATCCAAATACGACACAGATAAAAATCTTTTTTTTTTTTTCTTTAAAATTGAACATACCTTCATTGGAAGTTTAGGGTTTCAGTTTTTTATTTTCTTGGCATTTCTAAAACTGATTTAGGAACATCAAAAAACCTACCAAAATCTATCAACTAACTAATACAAATGGAGAAAGGAAAATTACCAAATATGCTATTTGGACACGTATTCAGCAGTTAAGCAGTTATTATAGCCCTCCCCCGGCCCCCCCAAAAAAGAAGTTTAATATCCTATTGATCATGCAGAAATTTTTTCACTTTCAAAATTTAAGTGTTCCTATGACTGCTACACTATATTAAACACACACATTTTCAGCTCCAGTAGAAGGATAAAATCTAGGAGAACAGGATGATAACATCCAAGGGTCCAGGATTTTGTTCAAGCAGTTCCAAAGAACAATCACTTATTGCATGTTTTTCCTTTCTTTGAGAAAATTTTTAAAAGCCCAAAAATGAAGAAGACATTTACAAAGAACAGTAACAGCCATTTACAAAACAGAAAAAAATTGCTGTTGTTACAATTAAAGAGATTTCACATAAATTTGCATTTCTACCTAAGATAACAGACTATATTGTGCATAGTTTGTTACTGTCTTGATACAGCTTTTATAATCATGTGGGCTGGGATCCTCATGATATCCTAATATTTACAGGATTCTCATAACATACGTCCAAATGGAATCCACAGCCCCTAAAATTTACTGCTTCCTCCCGTATTAAATTATTTTACCTCAGATGGTTTTTGATGGTCTGGTAGCCTTTTGAGAGAAGCTCCTGCAGAAAAAATCCAGCAAAACCACATTCTAATATGAAATGCAGTAACAATGTACAAAACATTTCTTACACAGAGGGAGGCAGCACTAGCAGAGAGGCAACATTTTACCTGAGAATCCTGACTGTTTGAAGAACTGTTCATGGTGAAAAAGAGTTTAATTTCTCATAGAACTCTTCTCTCTTCTTTTTCCCCCACTCTCCCCAAGGTACCACCACAAACTCAAATTTCTCCTGTTTCTTTCAAGCAGAGACATGGTAAACCAGAACATGAGGTTTGGAGAACATGGATTAGTACCTGCCTTTCAACAACCAGCTACCCTTAGCGTTTTGATTGTGCAAGCTCATGCTCTCAAAATATGAAATTCAAACTATTTTCTATATTCTCGTGATTTCCTACCATGAGTAGGTTAAAGAGTTTGTTTTCAACTGCTCTTTGCGTCCTGTAACAAATGAGTGTGACTTAGATCCGTAGAGTAACGATTCTTCTGCTCGGAGAAATTACTTCAACCTTTTCAGACCACTTGTGTCATCTGGGAACAAAGCCAGTGACTAAATACAGAATACTAGTAACCGAAATTTGTGTTTGTCAAAGGAGGTGGTAGACCAAAATAGTTTTGTAATGTTGGAGATTAAAAAGAGATAGAAAATGTAAAAAGTACATTTTCCCCCCAAAATATTTCTATTATGTATTAAAAAATCAAGATGAAACATTTTCCTTGCATCTGTCTAGGAGTATTGTTTGAGTATTACTTCAGAAAAAAAAAAAAAGAATTTGCAAATTTCATTCATTTTCAGTATAGAAGTGAGGTGCTGTCCTGCTGGCTCACATGGTACATCTGCAAGGGTATTGGGGGAGAGCATAAACCAAGCACAAGCTACCTTGTTACTTATTCATTTCAAAATCAAAGAAATAGTGACTTACAGAAGGACAAAAGTACTTAAATCTCAACTAATGGATCACAGAGAAGTCTTCTTAAGTAACTGAAGATCACTAGAAATACTTTTATTATTTTTTTACAAAACTTTTCCTCTGGGAAAAGCTAATAACAGTTAATTACCTCCAAGATATTTAGAAAACAAAATTTGCACCACAATTCCACATATTAAAACTTAACATAGGAATCATAACCCAGCTGATGTAATTTTTCAAGTAATTCACGGGCAAATACTTAATCACAGAAAAAACTAGAAAATATGATTATGTAGAACTGCACTAAATACCACAAACACAATTAAATTTCTTGTTCTGTTTATCGATATCCTCTAAGAAAACAATAGCAGTAACAGAACTGCTGGAACTGTTGTAGAAAGATGGGGGGGAAAAAAGATCATTATCTGGACATTTCAGGTGTTTCTCTTCTCTTTGTCAAAAGCAATTGTATCAGCAATTTCAGGCTGATACAGTGTTTTAAATTTACCAGCATTATTTTCCTATCAGAGAGTGGACATATCGACGAGAATATTTAAAACCCAAAATATTCTTAATGCTCAAATGTCCAACTAGGAGTAAAACATCTAAGCTGACTTCAAAGAAGGAGACTACTGCATATGACAGTGTTTTGGAAATTGCTTCACGCTGGAATGCTCAACTGTTAGCAGAGAAGGAGACCCTTGAGTATCATATTTGACTTTCATCTGTTGCAAGAGATACACTTACTTCTTTAAAAAGACTGCTGCCTGTAGACATGGCTAAAAAAAAATGAGTTTACATCTGGAAAGGCTGTTGAATGCAGAACCCTATCCCACCTATACCTTGCTACAGAAATTGCACGAAATATATAGATATGTGCACATATGTACATCGGCACAGATATATTTACTTTTATATGAAATGCATATGCTCACATACTCATCTGTTCACATAAGAACTGGGTGGCAGTTATTCCTCCCATTCTGTTTTCTTAGCATGCAACAAATACTAAAATAATACAGAGGGAAAAAAAAAATAATAACTTACAGAAATCTGAAAATATAAAAGTGTATTACTCTTGAGATTTTCATCTACAAAGCCAGGACTGAAGTATTTTTTTTATCCTTTCTACAATAAGATTTTCTTACAATTGCTTACATGTCTTCCAACTATTACCTGTTTAGATTGAAGCATTTCTCATGCTTGTTTTTCAGAAGTAAATGAGTGATTCCCTCAGAAATTAAACTATATGGAGGAACCACCATGGTAGAGCTCTTTAAGGATATTTGTTAGGGCTCCTCAGTGCTTTTGAGCAGGACCTTCACATGGATCACCTCCAATAATGGGGTGTTTTTGTTCTGAATATCCACTCAAACTAGTTGATAGGCCCTGAATGTTTCCATTTGTATCTGCTCAGTGGTTTGATAGCTAAACCTATAAAACTCTATATTCTCTGCTCAGACCTCTACAAAGCCAGAGGAACAAACAAGACTTTCCCTGGAATTGCATCTGCCATGTGGCAGAAGAACTGCCACTGCTACTGAAGTGGCGGAAGAACTCAGTGGCTGCTCTAAAAAGACTCAGGAAACAGAGAGATGGAAAAAGAAGCAGTCTATTTTAGAGCAAATAAGAAAAGCAGAAACTGAGATGCAAAACCAGAACAGATGCTGGGGGTGTGTTGGACAATGTGATAAGAAAGTAAACGAGCACCAAGGAGTTGCAGAGCTGAGAGATAAAGGTAAGATTATCCCTCTGCACTGAATATTTTCTGTGGCACTCAATGTACCACTGAGCCAAACATTTTTCCCAATACAGATGATCAGTGCACAGAGTCTTGTTAATATCTGTTTGCAAACTGATTTTCTCCACTCCCAGGCTCTGATTTGAAGAAGGGCAAAGTACTTTATAACTACTGAGGACCATGAGAGCTATGTTCTGAGCAGAGGAGCTGCTTTCAGGAGCGCAGATCCCTAACTTCCACGACTTTGTTTGTCTGGGAATTGAGAAGCTAAACATCATTTTTTGCGGGGATTTTTTTTTTGTTCCAAAAAATACGAAATCACCCACAGTTCCATCTGTCAAATGGCCCAGACTTTGTATCCGGGATTGGTCTCCAGGTGTGTCATATATTCTTCTCCATCTTTTTCACAGATCTTGTTAATAAGTGTTTTTTTTTCTTAGGAAGTGTTAAAATACAACCAGAAGGGAGAGATGAAGATCCTGATCCCACAAGGCTTTCTGAATCAGCAGTGAGATCCTTTGAATATATTATACAGGCTACCACCCTGAAAGTCCTTACTGTTGAAATGCCTTGTTTTGCTATTTCACAGTATGGAGGGCACATTGTACAAAAATCACCAGCTGTTTGAATCTGAGAAATGTATGCTATAATCACAGTATCAGTTTACTCATTTTTTAGAACAATTTTTTTATTTCACATGCTTTACAATCTGATGTGACTGGATATGCTAGAGGAAAATATTCCTCCTCTACTTGTCAGCTTTGTTGTATCACTTCAGTTAAAAGGAAAGAAAAGAGGGGAACCTTGCTCTGACTTGGCACATCTAACTGCTGACCTTTATGCTATATATAATTTTTTAAAAACAACTGAAAAACCCCCCAAAAAACCCACCTGAAGTGGAAACTTTCCCTGTGACTTAATCACATACATAAATAGGCCATAGAAGAAGGGTGAATATAAAGAACTAGTTATGTATATAATCATCGCTTCATCAGCTGAGACTGTAATCCTGGCAGGAGAGAAGAAGAAAAGACTAAATCACTGGATATCAATGCTTCAGAAGGCAGCCTTTCCCTACGGAAATGACCCTACGGAAATGGCTTCCACCAAAGGACCTTTGCCCAGAGCCTACGCCATACAAGTGAGCATCCTTGTCCTACACCATCCTCATTCTCTGGACCCCCAGAATCAGTTGTTTTGTTGTAAACAGCTGTTTGGAGAAGCAGAACTCCAGGCAGGTAGCTTATAAAAAAGAGCACTGACTTTAGCAAAATGTTTCAGCTAAAGCAAAAAACTTTATTTAATTGATTTTTGGGGGTTTCTCTTATCTCTGTATAATAGAGACATATCTTACTATAATAAAGACCTATCTAATTATGATGCCTTTTCCTGGTCTTAAAATAAAGAGGCGAACACAGTTAGAAGTGGAAAAGGGTATTACCTTGGTATTNATCCTGGCAGGAGAGAAGAAGAAAAGACTAAATCACTGGATATCAATGCTTCAGAAGGCAGCCTTTCCCTACGGAAATGACACTATCTCTAGCTTCCACCAAAGGACCTTTGCCCAGAGCCTACACCATACAAGTGAGTCTCCTTGTCCTACACCATCCTCATTCTCTGGACCCCCAGAATCAGTTGTTTTGTTGTAAACAGCTGTTTGGAGAAGCAGAACTCCAGGCAGGTAGCTTATAAAAAGAGCACTGACTTTAGCAAAATGTTTCAGCTAAAGCAAAAAACTTTATTTAATTGATTTTTGGGGGTTTCTCTTATCTCTGTATAATAGAGACATATATTACTATAATAAAGATCTAATTATATCACTGCAGTCAGAAGAACACAATAAATCTAATATCAGGAAGTACCGTAGCAAAAGCCTCTCGATGCTTTCTCAACCCCTTCCTGAAACACTATTCAATCAACTAAAGAAGTATTGTGACTTACCCTTCAAAGTAAAAACACTTCCTCTTTCACTCTCAGCAAGAAAATATGCGAGCTTCATTATGAAACAATTAGCATTTGAGTTAAAGATGGAAGCTGCTAGCTGAAAGACGAATAAGTATTGCAATGGGCTTTACTGAATAAGTAACAGCTTTTGAGTGATGGTGTGGGATATTTGGAGGTTCTGATACTGATGCTGCATTTAATGACTATACACTTCCCTACAGATACTTCTAATTTAAATCTCAGCAGACTTGTATACTCCCTAACTTTCCCCTTATCCTGAAACATTTGCCTCTGACAAGGTGTTTGACGCCTTCAAAGTGGAAATATCCATATCCCTCCTTCTCAGGCCTACCTATTCCTATTGTTATACTTCTAATTCCAGACATCTAAATATTCCTTTGAGTCCTTTTTGCTGAATGATTAATATACAACAAAGTGGTCTAATTAATCCAGAATATCAAAGCTATCACATCAGAGAGACACATCATAAAGTAGAACTTTTTCATAGGATAGTTTCTGGAGATATTATAATTTGTTTAGAAGAATGTGAGCTTATGTGGATATCCCTCTCTATTCCCAAAATAACAGTGTACATGTAAAACAAATGTAACTTCATACCCACTTTTATACTTTTTCCTTATTATTATGATAGTGTTGATACATGTTTCCATGTGCTTGTCAAGATAAGAGGCTAGCTCTGATTGTTCGAAGGCTTCATTTAATTGATTTTCTGATACATAACCAATTTCTCTTCTGGCTCAAACTAGAACAGCAGCACTGCATTTGATACAGGCATTTAGAGGGTCAGCAGAGTTTATTGGTCAAATTCAGCTTTCAGTTGCTATAAATTGAGAGAGACTTAATTGATTTCAGCTAATGTATTGTAGAGTTGCACTTGTACATTTGGGGGCCAAATTTAGGCCAAGGACAGTAAGGACTGCAGCCACAAAATGATTGTGACAGAGGAGTAGAATTTAAATTCAGCAGTTTAAGGGCAGGCAATAAGCAGACCAAAGCAACACCAGGCTGGGTAACTGACCTGTCAAAAATGCAACCACAATTATCCTGTAGTTGCGTTACTGGTAGGTTGACCCCAGCTTCAAATTTCTAGCACTACCTAGTGTATTAAGCTGTTGGAGAGCATTTGGTGTCATAATGGCAGCATAGGTATATCTCAAGTCATACGATTATGAAAAAAACCCCATTGATTGACCAGTCACCCACTGCTGATAAACTATTTGGAATTAATTTGAAAAAATGTTGTTACTACAGCTCGATTTCTAAAAGATAGCTTACCACTTTCCAATGGTGTCATTTACAAAGCAGCATGAAAACAACAGCCTCCAGGTGCTGTAAATTTCAAGCTGTTCCTTGTGAGATGAGTACCATCAAGATTCCTTCATTTACTATTGGCAATCCCATATTTAACCATGTTGTTGAGCGTGCTGAAAGAAAAATCTGAAAGGGTTTTTCTCAGTGTTCATGTGAGTGTTGCTAGAGAGATTATGGAATGATTATTTTTCAAGTTTTCTTTGAAGTACACTTGTTATTTGGTCTCTTTTCTTACACAAGAGCTGTTTCTTGGTTGCATTTTAACCTTAGCTGAGAGCAGGGAAGGGCCTTCCAAAGTTGCACACCAAGTGTGTGCAGAATTTCTAAGACTGAGATACTTTGAAGTTTTTTAGATTTTTAAAGGGTACTGCAGTATGGTCATAACAAGGAAAGATAATCCTGCACTTGGAAAACATGCTCAAATATAGTTCTACAGACTCTGCATTTAATATGAAATTATATGTTTTAAATTTGCAATCAGCTTTTGGGATCCCACTCTGCATTAATTTCTGTTTTCATCTTGAATTAAAAAGATACAAGTATCCATGAGCCATGTAGAATCAAAATAAAAATTTATGCTTTTCCATTCATAATAGTAACAATGATCTTACCGAAATCTCAATATGATCCCCACTCAGTGTACTGGAGACTGATTATGGTGGTTTGACCTTGGTTGGATTCCAAGTACCCACCAAATCCACTCCACCACCTGCCTCTGCAACTGAACAGGAGAAAGAAAATACAGCAAAAGACTCATGAGCTGGGATAAGGAGAAGGAGAGATCACTCACCAAATACTGTCATGGGAAAAACAGACTTCACTTGGGGAAATTAATTGAATTTATTACCAATCAAAATCAGTGCAGGATAACAAGAAGTATAACAAATCTTAAAAACACCTTTGCCCTAACCCCTCCCTTCTTTCCAGGCTCTGCCACCTCCACCCCAGCAGCACAAGGGAGACAGAGAATGGGAGTTACGGTCCGTTCATCATAGGCTGTTTCTGCTGCTGTTCAGGGAGGGAAGGCCTTCCCCTGTTCCGGTGTGGGGTCCCTCCCACAGGAGACAGTCCATGAACTGGTTCAGTGTGGGTCCCCTTCCATGAGTCTGCAGGTCTCTGCCAGGACCCCGTTCCAGCACAGGCCTCCCACAGGTTCACAGCCTCCTCTCAGGCATCCATCTGCTCGAGCATGGGTGCCCTCCATGGGCTGCAGGTGGATTTCTGCACCTCTGTTGACCTCCATGGGCTGCAGGGACACAGCTGCTTCACCATGGTCTGCACTACAGGCAGCATGGGAATCTCAGCTCCAGAGCCCAGAGCACTGCCTCCCCTCCTTCTCCACTGACCTTGGTGCCCCTATGTGTGATAGTTGTCCCTCTCACATATTCTCACTCTTCTCTGGATACAATTTCCTCTTCACCGCAACCTTTTTTTTTTATTATTCTTAAATATGCTATCACCAAGCTGCTACTGCTGCTACTGCTGCTACTGCTGTTGCTGATTGGCTTGGCCTTGGCCAGCGGCAGGTCCGTCCTGGAGTCAGCTGGCATTGACTGTCAGACACAGAAGAACTCTCTGGTAGCTTCTCACAGAAACCACCCCTGTGGCCCCACCGCTACCTAAAGCTGGCTGTGCAAACCCAATACACTGATGGAGAATATCAGTGAGCACAGAAAACTCTGTGAAACCATCTGGCTTTGGGTCAGTAAAAAGGGAGACCTTTTAGGGGCAGAGAATGGGGGACAAGCCAAGAGCTGCAGGCTATCCTATTACTGGCCATGCCCTTGATGAGAGGGAACTAGCCTGTGGCACCTGAGAAGGACTGGGCTGTGACAGAGAACTCCCATCGATGGCCTAGTGATCATCTAATAAATGCAGGTGGATGAATTGAGACAGGTCAGGGATCACCCCATAACAATTCAAAACAACCACCTGTGAAATAGCTCAGGAAAGAACTTAAATGAGGTCCTGGGCAATCATGGGAAAAGCCCTGAGCAGGCTAAGCAGGGACAGTCAGGGCTAACAGTGCCCTCAGTTGTCATACAGCATCCAAAATAATGAATATCTTGGACATTTTCACTATGCTTACTCTATGATTTTTGTGTTTGGTTTAGTGTTACTTAAGCCAGACTTTAGTCCTCCATTCCAGTTCCAAATATTATTTTCATGCATAAATCCTAAATCCTAAATGCTACCATTCACAGATACTTGGGGGAAGTGTTTAATCTACAGATGGATTAAGTAGGAACAGATGCAGTGTGTCCATAAACTAAAAACACATCAAAAATATACCCCTTTATACAGTATACACTGTTAGAACCACCTGTAACTGTGGCACGTCTTGCACCCTAAACTCAGCATGTGAAATGAAAATTATTTGATCACAAAAGTCTGCTTCTAGCAGATGGAAAACTGTCCTGGCCCTCATGTTTCTGAGCCAGTGAAACTAGTAAAATCCTGTAAAAGCTATCTCAGCTAAAGAGCTGCCATTGAGAGCTTCCTCATTCCTTCTTTGTACACTGTGCCCAGTTGAAGCATCATTTCCAAAAAGTGCTCCAATTAGGAGGTTTGGTAAAGTTTCCAAGTCACATTTCTGTGGGATGAGGAAGTCCAGCATAATGACTCTCTGAAACAGACACAGCACATCCATTGAGCTATGAATGCTGCTTCCTCTCCTGCTTTTCTTTAACCACTATTCATTTATTCAGTAAAGAAAGCACTAGTAACTAGATTAGCAACTGCTGTGCTTTCAGAATTTGCCACTCCATGGTTCCAGAGATGAAAATCCCCTATCTCCTTTCACACTGGGTGGGAAACCTTGTGGTGTCTGTCTCCTAGTGCTTTGAGGTAGTTCTGTATAGCCCAGATACAGCTGAGAAGTTGTTTCAGTGGCTTCAGACACTGTTCACTGAGATGGTGGTTGCCATACTCTCTTGTACATGAAGGACACAGAAGTAGCTGCCCTAGTTATGTCCAAACCATCATATATCACCCGTAGACATCTGCAAATGATTTTGTTTTATACTGTATAAATGTCTACACGTCACTTACCCTCAATCTGGTACAGAACTTCCACTAACCGTGTGTGGCTTTATGTGTATGACCTAATGATATTTATTATATATTTTTTATTTATTGTATCAGCTATTTATTAGTATTTACAGTTTTTTTCCTGAGAGAACTATTGATATCCTTAGTTTTATTCAGCCTCTTTAAATAATTATAACTCAAATGTTTCTGAGCATCGAGAAGTGGTGATTCACCTGCAGCAGTGTAAGTCACTATGGTTCTCTAGAAAGGGACAACAGGGGAGTTATGCATCCGTTCCTGGGCTTTCCCAGTCTCATACTGTACACTAAAGTTCTTCAACAATTTAAAAACACAGGACTGTGATTTAGAGTTACACAGTCATGCTTCCCTTGCTACCAGAAGCATGAAAAAGGGACAAAGGACAGAGCAGAGAGAAAGTATGAGCACATGAAGCCAGTCATGTCTTAAGCTGTCATGGTTAAACTCAGGAGTCTGAAGATCCAGTGCTCTTCCCAAATGAAATCTGATTTAATCAGCTTGATTAAAATTCCTGATTTGAATCCCTGAGGTAAATAGCTCAGCTCATGCATAACAGCTAAACTTGCAACAAGAACGTTCTAGTTTAGGAAATGGTTTGAGGTAAAAGAAGGCAAGGCAGTAAACCCAGCCTGAAGGAATGTTTCATCCTCACAGTGGTCTGGCAGGTTGCTTCCTGGGGGTAGAAGACATAAGCCAGAACTGCAGTACAGGCTTGTGAAATGGAAAATGGAAGGGAGAAACCAGATAACTTCATAGAAAGTTTCAATCTTAAGATAGAGTTGTTTAAGCAAGCAGTATCCTGCAGAGAGCAGAGACTGTGTGTGTGCTTATTTCTGCTTCTAAGGCTTCTCTGCTGCCCGCCACAGGAGATCTGTATGAACATGATTGCTAAGGGCTGTAATTTAAAACCCAGAACAATGCATTAATAAATCTGACAAAGAGCACAATGAGCACAAGTCAGACTTGGGAACTGCAGCAAATGCTGGAAAGCTGATGTGGCTACAAAAACTTTGTCTCATGACCGCCTGGATTGCTTTTACATGAGTCACCCAACCTCAGAATGTGGTCCTGCAAGGGCTGGGCTTTCCGATTACCCTTATTAGGGGTTTATTGTTTCTCAGGTTTCACACTGCAGGACTGTCATTCCAGAAAATGACAATGGATCTGAGGGAAGCATCCCCTGAGGGTGGCTAGTGATTCATTTTGAGTGCTGCGATAAAATTGCATAAATATTTTGGTTACTAGTTGAGCAGGATGCTAATGAGGTGGCTACACTTAGAGAGACCTCTAATGTGGTATTAAGAAAACCTAGTATATATTTGTGATCATGTTTTCACCAAGTATTAAACATGTCTGCATCAGAACAGTAGAACAAGTCCACAGAACCAAATCACTGTAAAATGGCTAAACTAAAACCAGAAAAACAATATACTAACTTAAGAGTCCCAGTTTATTGAGAGACATGAAAAGATCATACTTGCTAATAACTAACAAAAAATATCCCCTCAACATATCAGTTCTACCACTGAATTCAAATCCTAACGTACTCAAGTGCTGTGTCATCATACTTCAGATTTCAGCCTATACCATGAGGTTTGAATTCTGAAGCCTGCCTGAATCCAGATTTGGGAATTCAATTCTAATCCATCTCGACTCATTGCCAACTTCCTACCTACTTTTCTCCCCGCAGAGCCCAAGACTATATCTTCTTTAATGCCAGAAAGAAAATGTTCTCTTTCAAAATGTCAATCTTATTTCAATATCTTCTAGCTGCTGAAATCTACAGGGCTGCATTTTAAGCTTCATTTTAATTTCTGTAGGTATTTAAGAAGTTCTCATACTCCTATTTTTAAAATAAAAACTATAATCCATTTCTCACTTGCAAATAGATCTACTGAGGGTGAAGCAGGCTTTGGCATGGAGGGGACTACAACCCAGAGACTAACATTTTTATTAAATGCTGTTTCACATTTTTTTCCCACTTCTGGAGCAGATACACTATGAATCAAACCTTTAATCTGAGTGATTGATATGCCAATTTATACCTTCTTTGCTTTGATCTTTCAGTCCTACCACAGAGCAAATTTGGCCTCATACTTGGAAAAGCCCATGGTTATAACGTCTGCTTTTTCTCACTTCCCATTCTGAAATAGTTCTTTTTTGTGGTTCCTTTGAGAAGTGTAGCCCAGCATCTCCTCTTGAACTTTGTTTTCTCTGTGTATTTAGACAACTGAAGACCACTGCTTCAAGATTTCTTATTATTACATTGCAGCAAATCACATGGTAGAGATCTTAATAAAGTCAAAAAATTTAAACATGCATTCAAAAAAATTTGCAAGTGTGCATGACTTTTAAGTACTTGCTAAAGTCTCATTAAGCTCATGCCTGAAGTAAAATCCACCTAAGTATTTTGCTGAATGCCCTTTTGGATCAGATCCAATGCACATTGCAGCCAGTCAAAAATTCCCATTGACTTCAGTGGGCTCCCAGCCGATTCCTGGGAGGTATTGTGTGTGTGAAGTTCAACATTTCTGCCAAACTTCAGTTCTTGCTCTGACATGTGTTCTTTAGCTTTTTTACACTTTCTCCTCTCAGCAGAAAAATGTAAAAATGTTAAGGCCTCCCTGAAAGGTCAGAAGAGTTTCTCACCACCACTTTAAATGCACTCTGGTCAAAACTGAGGTATTTAAAAACCATTCCTTTCATCCTATGGGAGAAATAAAAGTAGATAATTTCAGGTCTAATATATAATTTTAGGTCTGATAAATGTCATTGCAGCTTTAGAATTTTCAGTTTACATTAATATATTTTACAAATATTCAGGATAGTCATTACAAATGCCATACGCATGTGTAAATGTAGATTATTGTACATAATCACAATCTTCTAATGATTTAAATAGTTAACAAAATATTTTTCTTTTTCAGAATTACAACTTTAATAAGTTTATATTCTGTTAGAAAATTTAAAATATAAATATTTTCAGTTCAGATTAAAACCACATTTCTGACTGTTCAGTTTTCCATAGGAGAAAAATTTGGGTTTTTTCTGTTGATATCTTCTAGAGTATTTCAGATACAGGCTTCTGTATTTACTTCTCCTGCAGCCTTTTACTAGTAAACATGGAAATCCACTTTTCAACATCCTCGTTTATTAAAAGTACTTCTTCGTTATGTATACCACGAGTACCAGAACACAGAACACAACTTCCACAAATGGACCTTCCAAGAGCACAATGCATCAGGCATTAGTCTTACATGGGGGCTCACCATTAATCATAGTGTAGGTCAGACTTGGAGATTTATACTATGACTACTATAGTTGTGTTAATTAGTAAGTACAAGTACACATGGCACTTTCACCTTGGTTTGTCTGTTGGAAGCAACTTAGAAGCACTAATAAATTCCTTCTAAAATAGCCTCACAGTTAAATAAATGTACTTTGTATACAATGTGACAAGCTAAGCTAAATTCAGCAGAGGAGAGCTCTGGTTTCTGGCAGCTGTGTTAATTTTGTAGCACCTTCATTAAATATAAAAATCAAGGCTAAAATCTTAAGACCAATGAATGTCTGAAGTTTAATAAGCCATACTGGTCCGATGCAACTGAAGAACCAGTCAGTTGAATATAAAATTGAATAACAAGAATCTAATAAAAAGAAGCCTCTGCTTTATTAGGATAATATAATTTCTTTTTTGTGGTCCCTGAATTTTCAAAGAGCTTCTTTACTTTCTTGCTGTATTCTCACTGAAGCTGTTGGAAGGGTGGTTGGTGGTGGAGATGGGAAGCCTGCCTTCAAGAAGCCCTCAAACACTTTGACTCATAGGTTATGCATGCTAGAGCGATCAGGACAGAATTTAAAAACTCAGATTTATCACTTGGAGATTTCAGTTACTAGGCCACAAGGCATGTCATGTCTTTCAGAGCCAGGCAGAGATTGAGCAACTCCAGAAGCCACTGAGGAAGAAGTAAGACATCACTAAAGCCACTGCTGATAGAGGCCTTAGCCTTGCTCTTCCCAAGGCTACACCAAAACCTCAAGTGCCTGGGGACAAGGGCACTGCCTTTGCAGGACACATGGCTATGGCAGCCAGTGTTAGCTGCTAGGGCAGCCCTGGCTTTGTACAAACCTTGGCAGCCTAAAGCTGCTTTCTTTGAAACACCTTGACTTACTAGAGTGCATTCTATTCTTACCCCACCACTCTCACAAGGGAAGGAGTTGAGTATTTATCAGTTATTTGCATGAGAAGTCTTTCCTACATGTTTAGAAATACATGTAGGAAATGCATTTAGAAAATGCATTTAGAAAATGCATGTAGGAAATGCATTTAGATGTAAAGGACTGTGTTTAATTTTTGTGACAGCTGAGTTATGAAATGTTTTCCACACCTGGAATGCTACATAAAGTTTAGTGGCAGAAAGAAGGAAGGAAGGAAGGAAGGAAGGAAGGAAGGAAGGAAGGAAGGAAGGAAGGAAGAAAGGAAGAAAGAAAGAAAGAAAGAAAG
>VZRQ01008525.1:679493-742415 GCA_013397975.1 Machaerirhynchus nigripectus
AGAAAGAAAGAAAGAAAGAAAGAAAGAAAGAAAGAAAGAAAGAAAGAAAGAAAGAAAGAAAGAAAAAGAAAGAAAAAGAAAGAAAAAGAAAGAAAGAAAAAGAAAGAAAGAAAGAAGTTCTTTTTACACATTGAGCTGTATGTGAAAGATGAAAGGACTGAACTTTCTTCAAGGGAATTTAAGTCTCTCTTTCTGTGCCTAGGTAGTCACTGTACTGTGGATTGACCTTTCACCATAACCAGGATTCAAAGTGTGTTTATCCTGTAAAGACAAAATTAAAAATCATTGTTAGTCATCTCCTTCAAACATTTTCCTCCTCCATCTTCTCTGCCTGCCTGTTATTTATAGCAGTGACTCTTCTGAGTTGAAGAGAAAATCAGAGAAAATGGTAATTTGAAAAATCAGCTGTTGATACTACTTTGAATTTGTCCTCTCCCACACTAAAATTAGGGCTGGTGTAATTAATTCTTGCAGTGCTTTACACAAGACAATGCTGGTTTTGCAAAGACCTTGTTCTGCAAGGACCTTGTTCTTCAATCATTACCAGTCAAAGCAAAATTTCCCTCATTTTCATTCAGAACAAGATTACGATACACACTCTCTTTTCTTTCTTTGCTTTTTAACATGTGAAGCAATCCTTCCTAGGATAAACACAGATAAAGTAGAGAGGTTATTGGAACAAGCAAGTGCAGTGACTTCTTTTACTCAATAACAAAAATAACAGATTAATTGGGAGCTTTGTTCCCCAAAGAGAAAGCAGCCATATCCTTTCTGTCAAGATTTCAAAGTAGTAAAAAAGCAACCAACCAAACAAACAAAAAAACAAAACCAAAGAGAAATAAGAAAGCCTTTAAAGCAAATAAATTAGATCACTGCTGTAGACCCCACAGACACGTGGAAAGTGGGATGCTGGTATGTAAGAGGGAAAATGTAGATAATATTTTAGAGTATACTTGATAGATTCTTTGGAATGGTCAGGAGAGCTACAGAGTAAAGCAAAAGTCCACAACAGAGACTCTGTACTTACAGTATGTGAGCAGTGTGCACCTGAAGAAGATCATAGAACTATTGCAAAGGGAGAAGTGCCAAAAACTGCTGAGTCTATAAGTAAAGAGAGAAAATGAATAGGAGAGAGCAGAGGAAGCCTCCACCCTTTGTGCTTTCCTGACCTCTTAAGTTTAGCTAGTGCTTTTAAATCCTCTCACTGACTGTTTCCCTGGTGCTTCTCTGGCACCTTACCCCTCTCATAGACTAGTTAAACCAACAGACAGTAATTTATACTTCTGTAATTCACATAATGATTCTTCATCATCCCAGGATAATCTGAAACATTTTCTTTCTTAGTGGAGCATTAGCTTGTGTTGTACAGATATCTACATAAAGGCAGCTTACCAAAATACCCAGTTGGAACTGCATTGTACACAGAGGTTTAATAAATCTCTATACTTTTGGATAATTTAATAGAGTTGGTATTATTACAAATACATGAAAACATAAGCCCTTAAGCTTTGCCTTTCACCAGCATTATTTCTCCCCCTGTTTTCTCAGCAGCTATACCAATGGTACAGCAGAGCAGCCACATCACCTTTTTTCCCCTCAGATTTTCCTGACAGTGCTTGGTCAGAGTAAAATGTTTGGCTGCAAGTCCCCTGGACGCTGAGAGACAAGGGAAGTGGGAGGAAAAGTGGGCTACACGAGTAACTAGCACGTGCCTGATTCCAGAACAGCAGTTAATAAGGAAAAGCATAGATATCTTCTCCAGGACAAGGCTGTGTTGTTTACAGTTTGGCTTTCCAAAATCGAAGGGACTTAGGCTGTCATTCTGTAATGTACACTACTTCTTTACCTGCTGCCTTATTGCTTAGGCACTTGAAGCCCAAACTAGGTGTGACTGCTTTAGACTGATTTCAAGCTTTGTTTTAGAGTGAGACCATTTCTTTAACCTTCTGTGATATTTTCCCCTTCATTAAGAATAGAAAATACATTTGAGAACATCTCAGAACGCTTCAGGCTCAAAAATCTTAAAAATAGAGCCGATCTCCTAAAAATAATAAGTATTAGTCAAGAAACTGCTAAGTGCTGCAAAATAAGAAATCAGTAATAATAATAATAAATATTTTCTATCCCTAATATCCACTGCCTGCATCAAGCCTCCAGCACCTCTTGGGAGCTGTTCTGATTATACTCTTAGGCAGTTTCTTTAAAACTAAGCAAATTGAGGGCACAAAGTTTTGAAAAATTGTTTTGTCTTTGTCCCAAGGTAGAAAACTATCTCATTAAACATAAAGCCGTGATAGAGTGGGGATATCTGTGACTGTCTGGGTTACCAGCCATAGCATGTGGCTATACTTCACTGTACAAAATGCCTGGGCCCACTGCAACAGCTATAAATAATGGGTATATACTCACTGCCATTTTTCTTCCAGAGGGAAATCAACATATCAAATATACCTCGTAGTCCATGAGTGGAATAATTCCATTCATTTAATGAATAGAAATAGCATCACTTCTGAACAGTTACTGCAGATAATGAGTATTATGAGCTGTTGCAATCATTGTAATACCAAATACTTTACACATAGGAGAGGTTTGGAATACTTCCCTAAAAGAAAATTATGAGAACTAGAAATATTGAAATTTTCCAGAGGGGAAAAAAAATAATTAAACCACAGTGCTATTTCATCTCTCTTAGATCTTTGTTAACCACATCAGGAAGAGAAAAAGGAGCTGTCTTCTTTTCATTAACCATGTTTAGCTTTGATACAATGGCTCAAGGAACATGGCTCTCCCCTTAGTTATTCAGTAACTTCTCACGACGATTCCAATTGTACACTCTGTAAGAAACTCATGTTTCTTATTTGTAAAAGATAAAGCTGTTCAATAAAGATTAGGGACTTTGTGGGAGTATTATAAATAGGGACAGGAAAGTATGAAAGCACTTCACGCCTGCCTGTATCTGCAAAGTGATAAAACAGTGGAGAAAATCTACTCGGTAACAGGGTAAGCCATCCACTGTTTCAGATACCAGGTGAGAGGAATCTTTGGGAACCACCCATGAATAAACAGTCCAGATTCTGTGGAAGGGCACAGCTGATTATTTGGTGATTCCAGTTTTTCTTATGGAAAAGATGCATCTTGCCTCCATGCAGGTGTGCCTGTTGAACAAATTTTTATTTTCTTTTTTTTTTTTTAATTTCATTCTAATGGCTTTAATGGTTATTTTAACAGCATAATTTTCCTGACTAAAATCATGGGAAGTTGAATGAATAATCTGGACCCTAAGTTCCCTGAAATTTGGAAGAATTTTGGCAAAGTAAGGTGGGAGGGTTGGGGGACACATGAAATCTGCAGTGGTTTCCAAAAATCCGGATATAATACCCAGAAGTTTCTGCAGATATTTTACTCTGAAGCTTTGGTGTTGGTAGATGCCAGAAGTAAAGACAAAATTCAGAGACAGAAGAACCCATGGAGTTTTCAACTGGAAAGAGTTTGAAAGAATCCTCAAAATTGTTAGTTCCTGGGTTTTAAATGGACCTAATTACTCTGACGCATATGGCTGAGTCACTTATGAGCAGCTTCTTGTGCCCAAACGTGGCTGTGTGGAGATGCATGAGTACTCAGGAAAGTCTGACATAGCTTCAGTTTCTAATCTTGTTGCTCCCTCCCCACAACAAAAATGAAAGGCTTAGAAAATAATTTTCTCTTAAGGATAAAAAGAGGGAGTTTAAAATTTTGTGGTTTCCCCTATGCCTATCCCAGCTCTGAATTAACTCAGTACTAGTATATCTATGCACAGGCCAGCACAAAGGAAAAAGCACAGAACAGCAGTGATTGCTCAGCAGTCAGCACTGTACATGAGGCAGGGATTTTCCAGGTCATTTTTATCCAGTTCATCACTACAATTTGCTGGTCCAATTCTGCCAAATCAGCAGAAGTACTTCTTAAAAGAAAGCCTCACCCAGTTCTGCACAGGCAGCACTCTAAGAGTTCGCAGGGTTACTGGCACTTTTCATCACAGACCCATTGTGAATTGCACTTTTAAATAAAGCACACAAAGATTAGAAAACTCTCACTAGTGCTGGACATATTCATATGCCCAAGAGGATTTCTAACAACTGATGATTTTGCCCAGTTGAAACAGCAATATGGTCCTTGCCTATAGCAGGCTGAGACATGAAGCGAAGAATGTGTGAGGAAGCTTGTGAACAAAACACATGCTGTTGTTTCTCATCTGTGGAGTGATTGATGTACACAGAAAAAAAGTAAACAGTTTTGCCTGCTGATGGCCTGGTGGACAAAAGAATGGCTGGAATGAAACCATGTAAGAGGAGGGGGGGGAAGTGAAGTAAAATTAAGAAATATTTCATTGCAGGCACTCAGACAACACTTCAGAAGTCCATGTAAGAGTACCTTGTACTGCCCTTAGTCCTGCTGAAGGCAACGTAGGATGAATTGTTATTGCATGAAAGCAGATATAGTCTAACTCTTATTCAGATGAAGGAAAACATTTCTTACTGGGACAACCTTTGGTAATCACAGAACCACAGAAAACTTGAAAGACTTTGACTTTCAAAGCCATTTAGGGCTTTCCATTCTCCTGCCCTAAGGGAGAAGAAACCATATCCATGTAAATCTTGTTAAAGAGTTCTTCTTGCCATCCTTAAGCTCCCTCAAGGCAGTTCCACGGCCTCCCCAGATAATTTACTGTCCTCCAAGCCAAGTCCCTTCAGCAGGAGACTGGTGCAGCTACGTCCCAGGTGGAAGGAAGAACAGCTGGAGCGCAGACAGAGTCAGGGAGCCCTGGTGAGCTAAAAGTGGGCAGCTCTTCTCACCCTCATGGTCAGTCCAAGCCTGGAAGCACACAAGACTGCCAGACAAGGTGCTCATTAAAGGGCTTCACTGGGTTAATAGGACCATGTTTTCTAAGAAAAATACTAAAATACCACACATCTGCCTGTATCTTCATAGTGATAAAACAGTGGAGAAAATCTACATGGTAACAGGGTTTCAGGTACCAGGTAAGCTGGTACATTTTTGTTCTGTACATGGTTCGGAGGGCAAGGTTGTACATGAACCCTTTTCAGAAGCATAGGAGCTCTCTGGAAGGCACATGTTATGTGTCATGTTCCTTTTAAACAGGTACTTTGGCCACTTTAGGAAAATCTGGCCTATCAACTAAAGCATGTACTGGCAAAAAGAAAGAGATCCTGGAGAGGAGGGTTAAGCTGAAAGAGGAAGTAAATATCAACATGGGAAAGCTGGAATGAAAGGAAGATTAAGTGTAGTGTGTGACTTTCTCTGTGCCTTCTCATGCAGAACCCCTCTGCTTTCTTTTTGTATCGTGTGGCTACCTGCAACCCATGCTATCTAGACCAGACTGCCAGCTCATGTCTTGTCTCCACATTCATTTAAAGAGCTGCTCTGAAAATCATTATCCTTGCCTTTCACATTGACTGCAAACTTCTGCTGACATCCCCCAGCGACTGACTCCTTCCCAAATGATTCTCTGACCTTGTAATGTCTTTTCAGTCAGCTTCTCTTATCTACACATACTCTGTCATTGGCTTGCAACAGATAGATTGAGTCTTACTTTCAATGCCATCAAACTAATTCTAGGATTTTTAAACTGGACAGCAAGTTATAAAATCAATGGAAACTGCCATTCACATAAAAGTTGCTCCCTTCAAAAATCCATATCTATGGTGAAGCATTATGACTAAAATTGACTGCTATTGGATCTGATAAATAGTACCATTGGATCTGAAAATATCTCATGATACCATCACTGAAACAGGAATTTCACTGAAAATTAGCTCTGATCACTGTTGCCACAGCTTCTATCCCGTCCTCTCACCTTTATTAGAAACATTGCATGTATTCCGGGTGCTAGTGCGGAACCTGAACTTCACTGACATCACAGTTCATTTCTTTTTACTCTCCTATGTCCTCTGTAGAAAGGTTTTGCTTACAATGCTGAAAAATTTCACGGAGTACACCAAAATGTATTTTCTTGCATTTGTAATCTAAAATCAGTCTCAGGAATATAAATACCACACAAGAAATCTCTTTAAAGACATTTCGAACGTGATCTCTTCTCTAAAAATGTTTGCAACAGTGGAAGTGCCTTTCTGCCAAACTAGATGCTCCTCTAATCATTACCAGTTTTGCTTTTGCCTAAAAGTGATATTTGTTCTTGTGGCAGCTACATTTTTGTACCCAGCTTCCTCCTCTACAATGCTGTCTGTGATCCCATTCCTAAGGTGCTGCTCTTCTCAGGACACAGCCCACATCTTTGTCAACTTAGTTCTACCATGAAGTTAAATATCGCTTTTATGTTTATGCCAGTTCTCAGACTTTCAAACTCTTCCATTCTCTGCTTATCTTGATCAAGGAACTGAACAGCTTTTTCCAAGTTTTCAGACTTTCAGCTGAGAGAAACACCCTTCAGCCCAGGGCACTAGAATATATCAGCCACCTTTACTCTTTGAGCACTTGGAAGAGAGGGAAACAACACACGTAAAAACCTTCTGACATCTTTTCCCAGTCCCTGCATTTGGTACAGACATGTCAAAGCCAGAGGTAAAGAGCTCAGATGGAACCCAGTAGCACACAGCTAGTCTGAAAGTTAAAAGGTCCATCTGATAGTTTGGGTCATCATCTATTTAGATCTCCATTAATGTAACCATCTTGATCCTGGCATATTAAACAAGAAAAATTGATATAAAATTGGGTCAGGTATAGCTAGAAAAGGTGGCAGTGCAGTGAAAAGTCTGGTCCAACATGTGTGTGATTCAGCTAAGGCAGAAAACCAAGATACAGAGAAAGGCAAAATTCAGGCCCAAGATAAGTGCAGCATGACATACCAGTTTAAAAGTGACACTTACTGGGAAGTACAAACCACTTGTCCCTGCTGGCATTAATTTTTATTTTCATTTCATTTTCACATGCATGTGTAGAAATATGCTAATTCTCATGTTGTTCCCTATGTCTCCCAGAAACACTCTGAGTCATTCATAAAAACTGACTACATAAAGTCTTGAATAAATCCTTTAAATGTGCCATTTCAGAACTTGTATTACTTTCCTAATTAGTATTCTTACACTGCTTCAATTCAAATCCAAATCTGTCTGTCATTAGCTTATCACTAAGGTTAACAGTTTAACTCACTCATATCCGACCATTCAATGCTACATAATATAGTGTGACATTCTATTGCTAATATGTTTTTTTGGTCTGTATGTAATAACTGACATAAAATTATTTTCATACAGTTCAGTGGACCTAAATCAATAATTTTGCCAGCTGATGATCTACCCTCCCATGTTCCAGGTTTTCTTTACTTAGCCTGCAGTATGTGGCCAGACATCATTAGATTGTCCATTTACCATCAATCAACAGTTATACTATAGAAATATGATTTTGTGAATGTGTCCTTGAAAAACTGGCTATCAGAAACCTATTTAAATTTTTTTCAAAATAAAATGGTGGAACAGATTTCTAGGTAGTTTTAGAGCTTCTTTTACTGGGAAATGTTATTCAAGTTTTAATGGGATTGAAATTTTCTTTTGCAATTTAATCATTATGATATTCTGTTGTTTGCCTTTTGAAAAAAAAATGCTAGCTTGGGAATGTTGTCTTTTATTTCAAAATAAAAAAAAAAATTAAGTGTAGCTGACAAAGTTCAGATAACTGGACAGAGCAGCAGAGCTTAAACCAACAATGTACTCAGCATAATGACATGTGATATCTTCTGAAATCTCCATAGGGTCTTTTAGCTTACACTGAGCCATTGCAGAATCCTGGACTGTTGCAGAATAACTTTGTTGCTTTGCTCTTTCAGGCATGCACCAATTTCCAATAACATAATTATTCTTTCAGCTTCTCCTTTCCACCAGATCAATGAATATTCTACTTGGTAAACATAGAAGGCTTTGCCACCTCAGTCCAGAATCCTGCAAGTAATGCCAGAATTCTATAAAAAAATTCAAAGCCAGAAAAATGTGGTTAGTGGAGCATCAGTATGCTCTGTCATTACTGCACGCTATTCTCATTAAGACATAATAAACCCAAGGATGGTAGAAAGCAAATAAAACAAGGATGGGGAAAATGGGTGCTAAAAATGAGAGCCACTGGAATAGATAGAATAAAAGACCAGCAGCTGGCTTCCTGCCACAGTGGGTACCTCTAGTAGCCCAGCTTCTCAGGGGTCTGCATAGCCTGTGATAAAAACATTTTCTATTTAGGTTTAAGGCTTAAAGTACTAATTGTAAAGTTTTAAAGACTATTTTGTGGCTAGGAAAACTTACAGTCTTGCTGCTATGAGGTTTGCCCCATTCCCAGAGTGAAAAGACCAACTAGGGGCAGACTTGTTTCACACTGATTTTCTGAACAGGATGGAACTGAATAAAGCTAAAAAAAATAAATATATTATTTTCTATCTCCTAAAGTGAACAGCTCTATTTCTGTCCTTTAATTGAGCCCAGTACAATTTGTTTAATTCTCTAGAGAGACTGAATGTCAAACTTTACCAAGGGTTAATCTAAAATTACTGGCCAGCTGAACCAGCAGTGATGTTTAGCAAGCTATGCATTTTGCAGCAACCCGATGACATTACAAAAAACAGACTGATAGGACTCATAGGAAGATTTCGCTCTAACCTCAGCAGGAATATCCTGTAAAGCCTTTGAATTTTTGCTTAGCAAGTGAAACAAACTTGTAACTCCATCAAATCTGCATCTCACTTGACTGAACAGTCTCAAAAAAATCATCTCAATCTAGCCAATTCAGTTAGCCTCCTGATGCAATACGAGGCCCAAAGAGATGTCAGACTTACATTGCAGAGGGAAGACAAGCTAAAGATAGAGACAACACATTTAAATAGCCATGAGAGTAAGAGCTGGAATTAATATTTATTCCCTAGACAAACAAATATGTTAAAAGAGAGACAAGTATCCTGACAATTGGAAATACTTGATAGCCCTGTGGTGGCCAGTTAAGGTACAATAGTGTTGTCTCCAGGAAACAGAAGGATTGTGTCATATGTGCTGTGTCCCAACTCCTGTGGCCATGTTTCAAAACATCCACTCCTTTCCTCTCTTCCACAACAACAACAACAACAACAACAACAAGCAAAACCACCTCCTTCCGCTTACCTAACTCTGTAGCCAGATCTTGACCCCACCATGATAAATGCAGCAAGCAAAGCCCTGTCAGTCCTGGAGAAGACTCTTTTTCCCAGCAGTGAAGGAAACCACAGGTACATTCTGTTCCTTTTGCTTGCTATGTTTTTCCAACAGCTGGAGGTGCCATAGTTTCTAAATCTGACCACTTAACAGCTGATATGCATCCATGTTGCATGAAATATGGTGGAGAGGTTAAATATAAAAGAGGATGTAAAAATTTTATATATATAAATAAAGAAATGAAAGGCAGAAAGTCAACCAAATTGCAATCAAGATAAATGTCAAGAGTTTAATGCAGGAAAAAAAAACATGTATCCCTCAATAAAAACAGCAAGCCACGTGATCAGCACCTCAAAAATCTTGAAAAAGAGCCTTAAAGACTATGAATTACATGGAACCAGACACAATGAAAACGTAGCAGAAGGTGTGCTGAAGAAATATATTGTAAGAAAATGCTTTCTTGCAGCAGTGGTAACAAATATGAGGCATTTCCTTGAGACACTCCCATGTTTGGTTAAATAAGGATAAATTAACAGAAATGTGATGTGGTGATAAGAAGCTGCTGAAGGAAGACTGAGGGCTTGATTTACCCACTGATTCAGTACACTTGCACCGAGCTGGATGGAGTTCTTGCTGATCTGGAGAAAGCAATGGTCAGGTGAGACAGAGACCAGACAGACCTCCTAGTTCAGTGCTGGGACAAAGGAAGCACCAGCAGAAATTCGGAAGTCACTGACTGTTTGGATACTGGCAGCCACACAGACTTGTGCCTGGAAGTGCTGTCACACAGGACACCAACACACCCTGTAACGTTTTTTTTTTCAAGGAG
Source organism: Machaerirhynchus nigripectus (assembly GCA_013397975.1). Classification (NCBI taxonomy): domain Eukaryota; kingdom Metazoa; phylum Chordata; class Aves; order Passeriformes; family Dicruridae; genus Machaerirhynchus; species Machaerirhynchus nigripectus. The sequence continues at coordinate 689,505 of VZRQ01008525.1, forward strand.
GTGTCTATCCTGTACAGACACAGAAATTAAGTGTACAGAACCAAGGGCAAGTGGTAGGCTTTGCTTGTAGGAAGCTATTTCGTTATGAATAATTTAACATAACTTTAGGGTTCTTCCATCTCTAAAATTCATTATAAAAATAGTAGCAGGAACATTTCAACCACAGTTAAAAAAAAAAAAGAAAAAAAAGAAAAAAGGAAAGGTAATGTTGCTGTATATTTAACAGCATCTGAGCTCTTTGCTGTGCAAGTGCAAGCAAAGTATGAGCAAAGTCAATGGCACTGACCTTCCAATTGTTGAAGAGAAAGCAACAGATTCTTGACAGTCTCCAGGGCAAAACAAGGGAGATCTTGCAAACATGTCTCTGTAGGGGCTCTAAACAATAGCAAAGGTTCTTTCCCAGGGTTGAATTTCTCTATTCCTTTGGCACGCTTTCACAAAAGGGTTGGGTCCCTCGAGGTTATCTGCAATGTGCTTATGCTCAGAGCATTAACATGCCTGTTAGCTCTGTACCCTCAGCATACTTTTACTGTCATAAAAGAGTGATTATAATGCAAAAAACAAAAGACTATCTTGGAGATGAGACACTGGACTGAAGAAAAGCAGGCCTCTAGGCTCCCACCTCTTCTCGTGGCACTTCAGGCAAGCAACATGCATCACATTTCTATTAACCATGTGTGCTTAGTTCATAAGATCTTTGAACAGAGATTATTTCTTTCCCTGCTTATGTTGGTATAGAATAGGAGCATTTTGGAGCAGTAGCCTTGGCCAGAATGCCTTTTAACCAGCAGTTATGCACTAAGAATTTTAGCAACTACGAAAAAAAAGAAGTAGGACTCTCTATTAATAAAAGTATTTAAAACATCATATGGCAATATTCCTTTTTTATTTTTTGAGAATACTGAACACTTTTAAGTGCATTGATCTTTGGCTGTGCTGCCTCTCAGTTTCCCAAACACAAGTGTATATTTCTTTGACCATATGCTATTGATTTCCAGCCACGTGGGGCACAACATTTCTTTGCAGCATTGACACTGTCGGGACAAAACTGCCACCAGCAAGGAGGTTGTGAGAACCTCAGCATGTGTGTTAAGAGTTTGCTGTCCACAGCTGCAGAGGCTGCTGGGTTTGGATACAGCTGTGGAGCACAGGGGTATTTTTTAATTACCTCAAAGAATTAAAGTAAGACTGCATTCAGCATCTTACCAACTTTAGGTATGCCAACTGAAAAATGCTCAGGAGAAAAAAAGGCACGTTTTGATTGTCAAACTGCTTCAGTAATAAAGATTAGATGCTACTTTGAACATTATATTGAAAGGGAATCGGTGTGATGCTGTTAGTAGGCAAATTCCCATCCCATCCCAGTAAAAAAGTTACATACCTATTTCTCACTGGCAGCAACTTCCAGCCCAAAGGAGAATATAGATTTAGTCCCATCAGCTTCAGGGTGGTTCAGTGCTACATCACCACAAAGTAGCACAGGATCCCTGCAGTCCTCCTTTCTATCCTGGACTCATCTCATGGAAATTCATGCTGTGGTTGTGGACAGAGGTTCTCTTTTTCCAGGACACATCTATTCTGGGAAACGATGGCAGAGGGCTGTTACAGGTCTGTGGGAAAGCTGTGAACTCGGCTGTGCAAAGATGCTGTAAATTGTGACAGCTACAGATGCAAAAATCTTGGTAAATTACTGCAGAAGTGTTATCTGCCTAACCCCTCACAGTGCTTCATCTCTGTAATATAAAAAGTCCTGCCTTGTTTTTAAGCTAGAGTGTTTAGCTGATTTTTCTCTGTGCAAAAGAATCCTCTTCATTTTATCATGTTATGCATGAAATTGACTCCTTCACATTAAGGATGCAAAATCTTGGTGGTGGTGCAAGATGCATGGATGTGAATGACCTGATCTAAACCCAACAGAATTACCCCTGCCTGTTCCAATCAGCTTCTCCCAGGTGCACAGCTGCATAACAGTATTGCCAGCATGGTATAGCAAGCTCATATTTCTGAAAAAATTAGGATTAATATTATGTAAGCCTGTAGAGTGAATCATCCTCACTGCATGGAGAGAAAGTATGTGAAATAATTTATACCATTTTAAAACACCATTTTCCTTATTTACTAAATACAAGCCTGCTCATCCTTTTAGTGTGTGTACCAGCTGTGTTTCTTTTTACCACTGCCCACTTCTTTCAGAACTTCTGCTCTGCCTAAGAGTTTACTAATGGGCAGGCCAAATGTACTGCTTTAGCCAGTTTTGTGGATGCTGGGCTCTGCAACGAAATCATTGTCCATACCCAGCAATGACACCACTCAGCAGAAACTGCAATTACTCAGCAGTTTTGTTGAATAAAAGTGAGGCAAATAGGCAAAAGTAGTGAAAGATGTTTATGCTGGGCTGAACTTTGCTCAGCTACACAAGGTTATCCATATCTGAAATACACAGGACTGGCCTTTTGCGGCAGCTGTGGTTCATCTCCTATAAAACAGTAATGGGGAGAAGAACAAAGCATATCAGCACTAGAAATATTTTAATAGGACTAGGATTAAATTTAATTGCCTCATTTTAAAAGATGGGTTTATCAAATCTACTCTCTTAGTCTCAGTTAAAACCCAGTCAGCATGCCTGTGGCTCTTCAAAATAGCAAGAGAGCATTTTTCTTTCACATGTTAAGACAGGCAAAATCCATTCCTACTTTGCCTGTGATAAAACATAGAGGAGATGCGCTGTTCATTGGCCATTTCTTCCAACCTCACCTGGGAACACTTGTGGCTGTTGGATAGTGGCTATTTATAGGAAAGTAAACAGCCCCAGACATAATGCTTCTTCTCTAAGTGTAAGAACCTCCTTTACCTAGTTCTCAAGTGGTGAAAGTGAAAATTTAATCAGTCTTTACACTTATATATTTTTAAATTATTTTACTTTTATTACTGTTGCACCATTTATACAATTACATATAATTTCAATGCATCCATTGTACATTTTGTTCTTTCATTTGTTTTCCAATGAGTGTGTGTTGGTGTCTGTGACACAGAATGGAAGAGAAACTGGAACTGCAATGAACGCAGACTTTTTCATTTCCACTGACCAATAAACAGAACTACAGGTGCACCCAACCACGGACATGCATTAACTCGTCATGAGAAATCTAGGTAGGCTAAGTAGGATGAGAATGCTTTTTACTCCCAAAAAATATTTGGAGAGGAAGAATTGGAGGATTGGCATTGAGAAATATGTGGACAGCTAAGTGGGTTTTGTCTGAAAGTTGGCATTCATCCACTGCATAAAAAAAAATATCAAAATAAGAAAGGCTGTAAATAAAAAAAAACCACAGAAAATACTGCTTTCATAAAGATCTGATTGCCTTGGCACAAACCTAGTGGGCAGAATCAAACGCATCACTCCCAAACCCCATTACAGAACAAAAAGAAGATTTTGATACACTGGTGGAGTGCATTTACAGCAGTTCAGATACAAAAGATGTGCTGTACTTTCAGACATCCATTTATTTAATTTTTTTTAATCCAGGACTTGTGTCAAGTTGGCAGAAAGTATATTAGATATTTCCCCACAAAAATACTATTTGGATTCTCCCCCCTCCCTCCCTCCCAAGTTGATGGGACATCCTTTTCATTTTTTCTCTTTTTTTTTTTTCTCCTTCTTTCCTGGGCAATACATATTTGCTATTTCAGATCTGAAACGAGTTAGTATAGCTGAAAAAATAAAAAAAAGACACAGGTTGTTTTAAGTGGTTGTTTCAACAGGCTGTCCAATTTAATCTTGCACCGCTATGGTTTGATCCGAATTAGTGGCTGGAACTTCAGAAGGTTTCGCTTCCTCTGGAGGGGCTGCAGGGTCCGAGGCCTTAGCAGTCGAACTAGGTGCTGCTGTTGCCGCGGGCTCCTTGGAAGAAGGCGCAGCCTCGTTGCTGCTAGGTTTTGAGTCTGAAGCTGGGGCCACTTCACTTTTAGTTTCTTGGGCTGCAGGCGTTGCGGGAGCCTCAGTCTTTTTGGCTTCCCCTTCCTCTTTGCTCTTGTCATCTGCTTTACTGGGAGCTGTGGCTTCTGAAGGCTGGGAAGCTTTTGCATCGGTGCTAGGCTCAGAGGGTTTGGGTGCTTCGCTACTGGCAGCGGGAGCAGAGGCAGCAGTCGGCTCCTCTTGCTTGGGTGCCTGTTCAGTGTTCTTCTGTGGCTCTACTTTTGCATCAACAACAGCCTCCGACTTCTCAGGTTCTGTTTTCTGGGTTTCTTCCTGGGTCACTGTTTTCTCCTTCTCCCCTTCTTTTTCTTCCGTCTTATTGGCAGCGACCTGAGTATCCTTTTCTCCCTTCTCCTCCTTGTTGTTCTCCTTCACTTCTGTGGTCTCTGTGGTTTTCTGGGCATCCTCAGCTTCCTTTGGAGTCTCCTCTTCCTCAGTTGCTGCTCCTTCAGCCTTCTTGTCTTTGTCTTTAGCTTTTTCATCATTGACACTGTATCCCTTCTTCTTCTTGCTCAGTTTGCCTCCCATGTTGGAGCTCTGTAACAGAAAAGAGAAAGAGTTGATTACCCAAAGCCCAGCATTCATCACTGAGAAAATCAAATTCAGATCAACTGGAGTGCAAAGGAAAAATTTATTCTAGCTCCTGAAAAGGAGATCACATGAGGTTTGATAAGATGTTCGCATCTGAATTACCAATTCTGCAGAGCACCACTGCCACTGAGCTTACATCCTGCTCAGCCCTGCAGACTTTCTGTCAGCATACCCCCTTCTGCCACATCCCTTATAAGCAGTCCTCTGAACACCTCTAACCCTGGTTATAAATCAGCAGGGAGGAAGGGGACAGAGTAGCAAGAAGTAGCAAGATGATGGAGCACTTACATACAGCCACAATCTTTTGCAGCCTGAGAAAGAGTGGAAGGAGAAAAGAAACACATTAATATTCAGGTTTGGGAATGAACTGAACTTGACTGTGAATCTTGGCCCCCACCCCTGGTTAGCACAAAGTCCACTATCACTTTAGCAAAGGCTCTGAACCACCTCGTCTTTAAGGTTTGGAGAAATCAAAGGAAGTCTAGAGTCAGTGAGAAGGCTAATGCAGAAGACTGCATCTACTCCCTACACCTCACCGCCTGTTACACTCACGCCCAGTTTCCCTTGTATAGGCAGCCTTTGGAGAGGGCTGATGGTACTCTGAGGCCAGGAGCATGTGCTTCCCTCATGCAGAGGGATGTGGGCACCCACATCCGGCTGCCCCAGAAGCAGGAACACCTGCCATGCACAGAGTCCCACCCAGCTTTGCAGATTCCACAGGGATTGCCCGCCCGAAGCCCCGCATTCCCCCACTCATCAGGATGGGAAACGCGGACCCTGAAGCCCAGCAAGACTGTGACCACTCCATAAGACAAAAGAAACAATTAGAGGCACTTCTGACCACAAGCTTATATGTGCATATGACACGATGTAGTAAAAAATGGGTGAAGAAGGGGGCATATTTGTAGCCTCTGCTCCCAGTTTTCAAGCACGACAAGCAGTCAGGTACACTGTTCAGTTATTTAAAAGAAGCTGAGCACGTGTGTAACCATATCAGTATTTATATAGCCTTCATGTGGGAGTCTTAACTAAGAATACACAACATCTTTCACAGTACTTCAAAGCAAACTTCGTCTACGAAAACAGGAGATACAGACATATTGGGTCATTAATGAAAACAAAAACTTCTAGAGAAAAAATTACAATTCTAGTATAGAAGCAAATATTTAATTCATGCTTAATTAAAGGTTAAGAAAAAATATTTCTGGGTTTCCTACTATTTGAAAACAGGAGAAGGTGACTTTTTTCAAAGAACTGTCAAACAAATGTTTAATGTAAGAACTTCTCCGAGGGAGATGAATCATTCTAATTATCTGTTTTGCACAGGTAGGTATAATTACAGGCTGAATATTTTTCACGCACTTGCTAAAACTGTGAATACAAATTGCTAAAAATTCATAGGATTGCTCATAGGAGGCCGAATATAAAGTAATATTACATACAACTAAGAACTAGCTGCCTCTCAGTAGATTTTCTGCTATCCCAGATACAAGCCCCAGGCAGAGCCCAACAACCAAATATCCACACGTCTTGGGCAAAAATGAGATGTTATGGTCAGCAGAGACCTTTCTGACTTCAGCTTTCAAAAAGAGTAATTTGCAGTAATTTCAAAAGCAGTAATTTGCAAATACTGTTGAAACGTTATCACACAGCCCTGCAGAATGGTAATGTGATGTTACTGAAACACTGCTTTGTTGTCTGAAATTTTACGGGAACAGCAATAAAAGGATTAACTTCCACAGAGTCACAGCTGAACAATCTAATCTCTACCTTCACGACAGAGTTATCAGGTTTTTTAGGTATTTAGGGCAGGCTATGGACATTAGTTTGTTATCTCACATATGTATAGTCTTCCTGATTACCCCATAAATATTGCCCTGATTATTGTTTATGTGCAGCTATAACCAAATACTTTGAAAGGGCTTTTGCAAGTCAGCAGGATTGGAGATTTATACTGAAGCCTTGTGCATATCCCAGTTTGTAATCCCTAATTAAGCCTTTGTTTCCCAGCAAAGCCCAGGTACTGTGAGCCTAATTTCATTGGTTGCATCTTCTGTATTTTTCAAGATTTTGCTATTTCATGGATAGTAGTAACTTGCAACAATTTATATTTCCTTCCACGACAATCTTTTGACATCAGACAGAGTTGGATACAGAACGTCTATGCCAAAGGACCTTTAAAAAGTAGAGAAGTATGCATATGATAAATGTGCTCCCAAACTAAGAAAAGAAACATGCTCTGTCTTTGCTTGGAGGTACACTGTGAAATCTCTGTGTCTCAATTTGCATCACAGCCAGCTGGCTCAAGATACTGGAGCAGAAGATGGGGAAGAGGTTCAGAGACTATCATTACGGTCTATTAGCAAATATTTACACTTACAAATGGACTGCCATCTTCCAGCATGGTCTCAATTACTTTATAACAGAATAAATTCATTCTTTGTGACACTGAATCTCATATCTCCCTGTTACAAAGCTGCCTAGATCATCGTGATAACAGCTGTTCGAGGCTATGATGCAAAAGCAGAGCAATCATCACAGTCATCACCTAGGTAGCAATGCTACAATGTCCCTTTCCCACCATATCTGATTTACAAACATTCCTCTTCTCCCCAGACTTCTGATAAGACATCTGGGCTCCCCTGTCACCTTTTCCAGGAAGAGCCCCACATGCTCCACTGCTTCAAACAGAAGCTGGTCTCATCCCTGTCCCAGCCTGAAGCAGAGCTCTGAACCATCCAGCGCAGAGTCCCAGGGTGGGGCAGACACAAAGCAGGCCTTAAAAAGTACTTTAAAATTACAACCAGCTACACCAGTGAGAAGACCAGCCTGTGGACCATGACACCTGAACAGCTCTGTGACTGTGCTGGACTGTTGCAAGGATAATCCTGCCTGGTGCTAAACGAAAGTGAGTGTCAGTGAAATGTCTCCCAAGTGAAGCAAAGCGCAAAAAGTCATTGAGATGTGAATTCATAAAATGTTAAATCCAGTCTGTGTTGCTACCTACATGTTAACACTTGAAAGGGTACAGAGACCTCTTTCCCACCCCCCACCATAGGAGTAAATTATGAAGAAAAGAAAGGGGTTGCACTCTCTGTCCCAGTGAGACTGGGGGTCCTGGATTCATTCCTCAGCTTCTTCCACTACCCTGCCTCTCCCTAACCCCATAATCATTGCATTCACCTTGTGAATGACAGACCCAGGACCAAAATTTGCCTACGACTGCTGACCATTATTTACAGGCTAAACCCCAGTATGCCTTCAGTTATTTGAACTTCCATTGACAGGTACAGGTTCTGAACTAGCTTGAACAGCTGCCAAGTGAACATAATGCTCTTTGTAGGAAGCATGTTCCAAAGGAAGATCCTTGGAAATTTTGGTGCTGAGAACCATTCCTACAAAATGGCACAGCATTTGATGTCTGTGCCTTCTTACTGCTGGAAAGAAAAGGGTCTAGAGACAGACAATCCAGAAGCCAAATTTATATAAGAAGATGAAGTATATCAGTGATTTTCAGGGAAATTTGGTGAACAACTTTGCAGACCAATATTTCAGAAGAGCAAAGTAAAACATAACACTTGGAAGCTACAATAGACTTTTTCTGCTTCCCAGGCCACTCAGTATTCTTTGTGTTTCTCTTCTTATGGAAAAAGAAACAGATCCAGAGATCACTGTGACTGACTGTAGAAGAGCTACTCCTTGCAACAGGAGCAAGGATTTCTTCCGTTTCTAGAAGCAGTTATATGTTTTGCTCAACCTGACATTCTCCTGCAGGAAGCAGGAACAGAACAGGAGGGCTTGCATAGTTATCTTTCTTATTGTATAGTAGAAATATTATCCAGAGTGGATTATTTAGATTAAAAAATATCATATGTACGGGTCACTCGGAGAATGTTAAGCACTTTGAAATTCTCATATTTGTGATAATCAGGACTCAAGATTCAAGGTCTATAAGACCATAATGCAAGAGGAAGAAGAACTCACAGAACATTTCAAATTTTCAGTCTGAAGACTCATAGACATGACTGCCTGAAATGTGGGCAGCATACATTTGTACAGTTTGTAAAAAGAATTATTATTTGGAAGTTCTATACTTCAAATTGTACTTCTATATTGAAAAAGTCCCTAGAATCAGCCTCTTTACTATCTCTTTTGTCAGTAAAGATTTGTCTGCCCAATTAACTTTCTTATGTGCTAATAAACTCCTAAACATTTGTTTTAGCATAGGCTTTCACACGCCATTAAAGAGTCTGACTATTGCAGGAACGGACTTGCTATCACCCTCCCTCACAGTACGGTGAACAGGGCAACAGGAAAGGACAAACACACAGGCAGCACCTGTATGTTACCTCAGTCTGACTGCCAGAGCTAAACTCCCAAAGCTCCTGTTCGACTGCATGCAAAGCGTGGGGAGTTCAGTCCATCTCCAGAAAAACCAGTTCAGGAAGACAATAGGTACCCTCTGGAATTCCACTGCCTCCAGCGCAGGGTAGGCACGTGCGGTGGGTCAGGCCAAAGTAGCCCTTGCACAAGCCTGTTCCCAGGCACGAGTTATCTCACACTGCCTGCAGACAAGTGCTGTAAAATGCACATCCCTCTCGAGACAGGGTTTCAACACTCCAAATCAAATGAAATACCGATCCCAGAAACTGCCCCACCCCCCAGGTGCTGAAAAGAAACGGAATGATCTTGAAGAAACCATTATATCTCTGTACCTCATTGATTCACCCTACACCTTCACTAAAAAAAAAAAAATGCAGAAAGATTTTATTAAGGGACACATATGGGAACTGAAAGAAACAAGGGGTATGCAAACACAGGTTTTGAAAGATTTTCTGCAATTTTTCTGAAACACCCAAAACTTACTGCTTCTCAAAATATGCAATGGAATTTCATGCTCTCCATTACACATACACATACACGCATGCACACACTCAGAGACATTCCTATCCTCACCAGGCCAGGTCAATCAGTTCTCCAGGTTGATGTTAGAAAATCTGTTAATATACCCTTAGATAGAATTAGACTTGCTAGCCTTGTCTTTTAGCAATAAAGCCATGTTTTTCTGTTCTTTCTCCATTATCCTCATATATCTTCCTTTTCATCTGATTTTACTTGGAATTAACAGAACAGAAATGCTAGGTCTCATTCAGATTCAAGCCTCTTCAAACTTTAGTATCAATGACCTTTTCTTTTCTTTTCTTTTCTTTTCTTTTCTTTTCTTTTCTTTTCTTTTCTTTTCTTTTCTTTTCTTTTCTTTTCTTTTCTTTTCTTTTCTTTTCTTTTCTTTTCTTTTCTTTTCTTTTCTTTTCTTTTTTTATTTTCTTTCTTTTTTCTTTTCCCTTCCCTTCCCTTCCCTTCCCATCTTTCTCCCAAATTCTTTCCCCTTAGCAGTTTCCATCCCTTCCCTACCCCATCCTCTCGTTCTGTGTCACTTATGCTTCAGAGAAGTGATGGGAACCAGCTCTTCTACACTCAGGCAGGCTGGCCGGAGGGAGGCAGGAGGAAACACACCCTTGGCCACCTCTCCCTTCTGAGGAGATGCTGGGCTGGCACAAAGCTGTGCCAGAAGAGGCCAAGCACATAGTGGAAATTTGCACCTGCAGGGCGGTGAGCGTCACCTGCACACCTGCATGGACCCCAGAGCAGCAAGGTGCACGGACATGAGGTGCACACAACAAAATATGACCTGGTTGTTCCTTAGCACTCTACAATTTTGTGTGTTTAGCGCTGTGAGACACACAATAAGAGACTGGGAACATCTCAGTTTGCCACTTGTACTGTTTCCTTCATGGACCACTGAGAATTTTTAATCCCTCCCTCAGCATGTGCTCAGTCCTGTAACTACTGCGCCTCCTTTCCTTCTTCCAACACCTTGTGAATCTCAAGATTTAGAAAAGGGGTATAGAGTAAAAGAACAGTGAATGCTTAAAACACAGAAATTGTGCTTACCTGATTTCCTAACCTTGAACTTTAAAAGAATCCAATTCAAATTTTGGGACCAACCTGTTTTCTTTTAAAATGCAGACAATAAAGGAATTCTGGGAAGTAATATTGCCAAGTTTAAGTGTTTAATTCTCAGCCAGATTTCAGTTCAACTTTTCTCTGGTGAGACGTGGAATACATTTAATGCAAATTTCTTTTTTAAAAAAAGAGGAAACTTCAATTTTTAGATTACATTTAAATTTCTCAGGGACATGTACAGCACATAAAAATGGGAAGCGTGATTTTTAATATAAGCCATTTATTATTAATATATCTAAATTACCATCATTGATATGAGACTTCAATTATGAGAGTTTTATTAATTTAAGCACACTGCAGGCTGATATAAAATTGTCTGTCTAAGAACTTGTATATGAAAAGCTGCTTCATTTGAGAAGCATAACTGCTAGTAATACAGCAAGTTAACAGAAAAGTTAACAATCACATGACAATTTTTGAGAGCAAATTAAAAAGCGGTACCTGAGATATTCCTAAGATTTATGTGAAATATTTGAGCTCAGGGGTGAGTATTAATTAATCAACTAGGAACCAAATTTTCCAAGCACAGATGAAGGGTGATGGTCAGCAGTTTCATAACAGGTAAAGGTTTTGCCAGAATTATCCATTCATAGGGCATCAACCTGAAACCACAAGTACTTCACACATATAATACATTTTTGCACCCTGTGTGTAAAAGAGGTAGCTAGCCAGGCAGAATTCCTGATTAAAAGTAAAAATTGTCCATTATTTGATCAAAGAGTGATGAAGATTTCATGGGTTACATTGAAAGCCACTGCTGGAGATTCTGGACTTGCATCCTCCTGACTCTGAGGACTCTACAGACGAAGAACCTGGATGCACAACAGTGACTGAAGATCCACTGCTCAGCCTGACTGTGGTCAGACACCAGCACTACCTTTGCTGTAGGCAAAGGGTCTGCAGAAACAAGTACAGGACAGCACTGCCTTATGCAGTCTGTGTGTGTGTCACTCCATGTGAAAGCCACTTGAGTGGAGTACTGACCTGTGTGCTGCAGAGCCACTCTGTAGGAGCATGTTCCCAAATATAATACACCTCATTTCTACAATACACAAGTAGCCTCTCCAGCTACAGAGCCATCTTGCAGAAAACATAAGCTGAACATAGGCCGTTCTTGCCTTCCTAAGTCAATGAGCAGCATGGAAGAAATGCTCTGCTGTGTGCAAATTCCCTACTCACCCCAGGCAAGGCTGTGCTTTGTAGGCAGAGATAACATCTTTTATTGAACCACCTAATAGGGATAGAGATAACAGCACTCCTATTCTCCTTAGACAATTGTCTACGGCTGACACATTTTTATGTTAGCTTTCTTCATTACTTTCTTCTTGCTGGTTTCAAATCAGGCTTGTAGTGTTTTGCCACATGTGGGGTTTTTTCACTGATCCAACACAGTACTACTTTGCCCAGCAGTGCAGATACATCTGCGAGCACGTTCAGTTTCATCCCTGGCAGGAAATCCAAAGCTGTTTTGCATTGTGTATAACAAAAACAAGTTATATTAAAAGCTGAGCAAAACAGAAGCAGCATAAAATATATTATTTTTACAGTGCAGTGTATGTATTGCTCAGCTGTGCATTCAGTTCATCTGGTGCTCTGATTGCTTAAATGAAAAATGCTGCCATCAAATTTCTATTTATTTGCCTCATCTGCTCCATTCTGTCTACCAGTCTTCTTACAGACTCAAGACCCAGCTCACATTCAAAGCATTTCTCCTATATTCAGATTAACTGCATATGTTCTTTTTGTTGAATAATAAAAGCAGCTTGCAGACATGCTCGTGCAGGCACACACATGCAGCCAAAAGTCAGCCTGCCCCAGAGTGAGATCTTAATCACATTATTGTTAGGCACATGGTTGGAAGAGGAAACTCTGCTGTAAACACCTGCTTTGCAGAGACTGAGATTAACCTTACAAGAACACCTTCTGTAGAAACAGCTTGCAGGCTTCAAATAACCTGAAAAACTAAGCCAAGACATATAAGCATATGCCTTCTCCTTCTTCCTTCTAAACTGTCACATCATTTTGGGGTTTGTGCATGTCTCCTCAACAACCAGTTTAATAACTATTTTGTACTAGCCAGAGTTTTCTAACCTGTATCCTAGAATTAAGTTCCTAAGTAGGAAATGATGCAAATTTCAGAAGTAGTTATTACCCACATCTTTGAGGCCGTTTAAGTCCCAGGACATGCACCACTGTGGGAGAGGTGAGATTCCACACATATTATTCCCATTATGGCCAGCCACTTTCTGCTTCCCTCAGATACTTAAGACAGCACCACAATGTTTTATTACAAAAACACGCAAGGTGATAAAAGCCTAGATAATGGGATGATTTCCTTTCAAATCACATTTTGCTTGAATTCTGTCCCTTCAGTGCAATCCCTACAACGGATCTCAACACCACAAATGTGCTTGGCACATAGACCCACGAACGGTTCCTCCTTTGGGTGCCTCCAAAGGCTACATTAAAAATGTAACAGTCAGAAGCTAGCAAGCAATGAAAACATTATCCTCCTCCACACTACAGTCCTACTGAAGAGCAGTGGTGGGAAGATCTGATTCCTGGAGGGACTGCACACTGGAAAAGGGAATCAAGTTTAACACCTATAGCTTGTATTTCTCTAGCCTCTTCCTCAACAAAGAACAAACAGTATGGGGAACATGAAGAGAATTGAAACTCATGCTTTCTATTCTAAAAAAAGAAATTATCGTATGATCCTCATTTACATGTTTTCTTCAATAGTAAAAGTTCTCAGTTGCTGTTTGTATAAATAGTGAACTTACCTGTCATTTCTTAAAATACGCTTGGAGAGCCACATTCACACTTTGAATAAGGCGTTTGGGTATGTAACTAGGGAACTGTCACTGGAGAGAGTTATTTATGGGGATCTATATTTACATTTTATTTGTCTAACATTCCACATTCAGAAACACCTCTATTACTTTAATGCCCATTTGAATGGTCAAACTAGTTTTAATCTAATTTTAAAGAGTCCTTAGAATATAAATTACAGTATGCTATAAGAAACAGATGCATTACCTTTGAAATCTAAGAACTACCAGTTTTGCTTTGAAAATGGATTCCCCAAGTCATTGCTAGATTCTTCCTCATTTTTGTTTTCCATCTCATGGTGCTGCTTGCTGAAAACAGCAATGGCTCTAAAAAAACATTCTTACCCCGTCTGTAAGAAAGCATCCTATACCTAGGAACAGAACTTTTAACACGCGGCTCAGACCTAGGATCGGTCATGGCCATCTTTAGACTGTGTAATTTCCTTCTTCTGTTTGCATGACACCACAAGGAAGGAAACCCCATTTACAACCATAAACCAAATAACATTCTCAGTTTTGTTTTTCATTTTTAAATACGAGGCACATGGACTGCAACACACCATTTCTGACTGCAGCACATGATTCCACAGTTACACCACTGAAAGCAGGAAAAGAGGGAACCCAGACCAGCCACCACCAACTTAATGCAGCACTTGCTGCTGCTGTGCAGGTTGTGGTGTTCATGAGAGCACTGCAAGCTGTTCATTCCAAAATACACAGTATTTTGTTTACCTGGCAAACAAAAAAAACAAAAAAANAATTTAAATGAAGTATTTATTGTTGTCTCCTTTTATAGTATCTAGCTAACAAAATCTCTATCTGCTTCTACCTGTTTTAGTTCTATATTAAGCTGCAGGAATAGCTTTTCTCTGTTTTTCCTCAAAAGGAAATGATTGCACATCCACTTGATTCTCCTGGATGTAACACATGTTTGGGTTTAGACATTAAAAAAGGTTGGCTGATTTTAAAAGAACACTGACAGCTCTTTTCTCCCAAAGAACATGCATCTACTTTAGTAACTGGTGATGTGCCTACCCTCCCAACAGCCTCAGCCCCGAACAGAGCAACAACATTCCTCACAAATTAAGGCATATGCAAGAGTCACAGGATAAAGCCAATTTCATCCTCCAGCTAATACACAATTGCTAATGAGAGTTAAATTAGTAATTGAAACATTATTCCAAAAATACCTGTACGTCTAACATGGCATTAGAAAGCTGAGCATGCTTACGTCCTTAGGATAGTGTTACACATCATGCCTCTGCTGGAATTTAACCTCCTGCAAGCGACCAGCACAAAGCCTACTCACCACCTCAGCAGCACTTACAGGGTATTTTACACCAAATCCCTGAAGAGCTGCTGCATTTCTCCTTGGAATAACAACTTCTGACTTTCAGTCCCATGTATAAAGTTCCATTTTAAACAAAAAATGTTGTACCGACGTCAAAGTATTCAAGTCAAGTCATGCCTTGCATAACTTCGAAACTACCTGTGAGACTTTGGGCTGAATTACAAGTATTTCTCATGTTGCTAAGAAAAAATTCTTCCCCGTGATCACGGTATCAGTGTCAGCAGCTTATCAGCTCTCAGCTTCTCACAGCTCTGTTGTAATAACGTCTTCTAGTAAAGATGTGCTCAAAAGAAATCAGGGAAATGGAAGATTGAATGCTCAACACCTTGGAAAACTTTTTATGTTTGTGTGCCCGAGCACTTATTTTTGCCATACACATTTTCCACCAGACAGCAGCTTGATCTATTATATTAAGTTTTTCACTTCAGTCTTTCTCACTTCCTGGTTCTCACACTAGCACAACACGTGGGGTTTTTTTTAAACCAGCATACATTAAGACAAAAGAAAATCTCATATTCCAGACTTTCTTTTTTGATCTTATTTAAAATGTATGTTTAATACTGCATTTTGACTTCTTTCCTTTCCCCCCTCCTTTTTTAAACAAAACATTACATTCAAACTGGTTTACCAGTTTCACTTTAGTCAGTGGGGGAGGTTTATCAAAATAGCATGGAACAGGTACTCAAAAATCACTGAAAGAAAAGAGCATTAACCAGCTAACTTTTTATTTGTATCTTATCTCTCTCCATCTTTTCGATCATTACTCATTTGCACTCTTCTAATGGCTGTTCAAAACACCAAGACATCTTAGGCAATCTCCTATTAAGACTTGCAATATTCTCCAAAGCTTGAGAAAGGAGAGCTGTATTTCCTGATGCAGCTGGAGAACCATAGGTATGCATCAATGAGTCCTGTCAGTGGAGCCTTTTACACTCCTTCAGTGCCACGTGATGGTGATAAGGCAACCTGTATTCTGAGTGTGCCAGGGGGTTGAGAGGAAAGAACCACAGTTTTGCTTTTTGATTTCAGTAGTGCAAGACAACAGTGGGAACTGCTGAACAAAACCAACATCTGTTAAAGAGTTTCATCTCCTGATCCAACAGGATAATGGTCAGCTTTAAAAAATATGCTTTGTAAACATAAAGTGCTTCTAATCACCCCAAAGTAAGAGCCATGCCAGGCAGTAACTGTACTGTGTCATGTTTTAAGCCATTACAAGTCAACTTGTATTCAAGACTTCCAGGCCTAGACTGATTGCCTAAATCTCTTTCTGAAATCTTCACTGACTGCACTTTCTCTTTTCTTTTCGCTTGTTTTGGTTCGTTTGGGTTATATTGGGATGTCTGATCATCTCCACTAGAGGGAAGGTTACGTAAGACCGGAGATTAACAAGTCCATTTGGCAAGATACAAAGTGAGCAGCTAGTGCAATCCATGAATTGTACTAAGAGATTTATGTTCAAACCAGGAAAGGCAGAAATCCAATTTAATAATTACTCAGCCAGAACCATTCCAATCTAGCAGCTACCGAAAAAGGATAAGAACAAATATTGCAGCAGCAATGAAAACTAGAAAAAGGGAAAGATGATCAGATGCATATCTCCTCAATAAAATAGCTTGGTTTACTTTTTCATTTAAGTATCAGTAGGAAATCTGTCCATAAGAGCTATCAAATTTAAACTCACTAAATGAAAGCAAAAATAACTTCGCAGGGATGGCTGTGAAATTGGATGTAGTCCCTTTTCCACCCCCTCACCTGAGCACTCGCTTGCATTTTATGTCAATGAATTTAGTTAATACCTAATATGGCCACAATTTGATTTTAGCAGTTCAGAATCCGTACCAATTGTCTTTGGTGATATAGCTCTTAGACAGACCTCCATCAAGACTATATGTATGCCAATCTGCAGTTTTGGTCACCTCATACCACATAACAGAAAAAAGCTTACTTTCCAATGCCCACATGCTATTTATAGAGAACTCTTGCAGTCATTCCTTCCGTTTAAGAAGCTTTCAGCCCATGGCTATGTGAAAAATTATTTATTCTAACCAAAGAAGGTAAGCAGACATCAATATAAAGTATAACTGAGCTATTTCAGGATTTTAATGAAAGAAGTCTATCAAAGCAATGGAGACTTGAGAAATATGGAAAATTGGTTTTCATTTTTCAACCCAGAGCCATAAAGAAAAAGAAAAACACCGCTACAATCCTTCTGCTAGCTCTTTCAGCACTAATATATTTCAGTAGTAGCACCTCACGTTTCAAACCAGCACTGGGGTTCCATTTCGTTCTCCCCCATACTTGCACATACATGGAACCCATCTGTGCCCCAGGAAGCCTACGTTGTAGGAGTAAGAGGATATAAATTCATTTTAATTCCATTAACAGAACACAGCTGCTACAACTCCCAGCAGTAACTGGCTTTTCCAGAGGCTTTTTTTGTAATCAGTTCTCCTGGCTTGTGAGGTAGCAATGGCCAGACTGGCCAACACTTCAGTTTGGGCTTTTTTTCCTTTCTGCCCTAGCAGGTGAGCTGGTGGGACAGGGCCCCTGGGCTCCCCTGTGAGATGTCATCAAGAAATGTGAACTGAGTGCCTCTGCCCTGCTGCCTCAGCTCTGGCTCACAGAGACTGGCAATTCATTTGCTTGGGCACTGGGGAGAGGGAGCTGCACTTCATAAACTTTAAGATGTCAGTTGTCAGGAGCCAAGAGGCATTTAGCTCTGCAGAAATCATGTTCACAGTTCTGCTCGCTGCAGTTTTCTGGGTAATCCCCCCCATATGCACAAGTTGAGCACTAAATTCACACATCCCAAACAAGGGGGCTGGGTTGAAATATGATTCAAGTGCATGAAAGTCTCATACCCATATTTGGAAATATTACTTCCAAAGGTCTCATGCTATCTCAGAAAATGCTAAGTGAGACAGTTTCAAGAAATACATCACAAGAAACACCTAACTATTTATAGAATATCTGCAACCCCAAATATATTCATTTACGTCTCTTACCTACCACAATCTCTTACTTTCTGTTTTTCTTTTATTTTTAATCACAGATAACTGCTAAACAATACCACAGGTAAGCTTATTCTATGGTTTACACATAAACCAAAATAAAATCTTTTTTTTTCCAGAAATGGCTAGTTTCTCTGTCCACTCTCAGCTCAGCAATTCTTCACTAGAAGTCAACAAGTAAGTCTTCTATTTATTATTTATTAGCTTTTGCAACAGTGATTTTAAAAAAAGTTTTCAAATTCTATTCTGTGTGAATATATGAGTCTAAAACATGGGATACTTTTATGCTGTTTGCCAATGACTGCAAACTTTGCTCATGTCACACACTTCTCACAGAATCTGACATAAGCCACTTCATTCCAAAACAGAAGTCAGATACAGAAGGAATTATTGTCCTTACTCAGGACAACTTAGATAAGTAATGCAAAACTACAACCACACCAGCACATTTTCCCTAAAATCACAACATGCTCACTTGGAGTAGGAGGCATCTAATTCTCAAGGTGAAATAGCCACCGTAGAGCAGTGAGACAATATTATTTGGTTTCAGCCTCTGGGACCTGTCATAGTACCAAAGTGTACCACGGTAAAAATGACAGATGAGATCTTCCCTTTCAAAGCTGACACATATCACTGCACTAAAACTGCAACACATCACAAAATCATGAGACTACCTCTCTCTCTCTTCCTATTTTCAGGCATCCACAGCAGCCTGGGGTCAGAAGAGGCAAGAGCCCAAAAGCTGCTCAATCTTTTCCAGTTGCTGTTGCGTGGAAGGCTGTCTAATTTGCAGACGAACTTCCTCATTTGAAAAATGGGATACTATCACTTTTCATCCTCAGAAAAGCTCTACCTGATGCCAACAGGTGCTATAAAGATTTGGAGATATCTCTCCTTGTTTTAAAAGCAAGCCCATTCCATATGACTCCTTCACCCCAGTTCTCTGTTAGAGAAAGTTATTTTTCTGCATATTGGCACAGTACTGAACTGCTCTCTCTGAAGTTTCCCACTGTACACCACATATGAGAACAGCACAATAAGCAAGTCACTCATGGTGATTTTACAGTGTTGTATCCATACTGCAATAGCCAGTTGTAAAGCATCTCTGAACAATTTCAGGTATTGCTGAAAAATCCTTCTGGAACCAAGCTCCTTCACATTTATGCCTCTAGGCTGAGAACATCTGTACATGGACATTTTGATTTATAGTTCCAAATACGCACATTTCGCTCAGTTTTGGCTGACTTGCTGAGAAGGATTTTTTCTCAAGCTAAGAAAGCTCAGGTGTATCCAGCTGGATAAAGATGAAGCTACTGCTTGGCAGCCATCTCAGTGCTTTATTGAAAATAGATGTAAGAAATCAAAGTCATTTTTTCTTAAACAGAAAATTTTGAATGCTTGAAAAACAACAATAAGCCCTGTTTAAGCTGCTTTCACTAGGTTTCTGGGTGTTGGACATATTCTGGTCACTGCTATATTTATTCTCCGTTTATTAATTAGATGCACATCTCTGTTAAAATGACATCCCTTTTAGGAGTGATTGTTCAAATTTGAACAGATGCAAGAGGAAGTTCTAAACTGGTTCACTAACTTTCCAAGACCTTTTTAAAGATTACACAAGTTTGAAAAATTCTGAGTTATATTTGTCATATTCTGCAGAAGCTTCCTTTCCTACCTACAGATCTGAGCTGTAGTGATTACATTATTACAGTCATAGAAAGTAATGAACATCGGAAGTGTCTTCCTTTAAAGTGAGATTAAGCATCAAGTAGACATAGCAACATGACACTGCTGGAGATGATATTCAACAGAGCAGGATATGAAAGGATCATCTGAAAGAAATGGCAGGAATTAGGGATTTGAAGGGTGACAAATTTGGGTACACTCCCCTCAATCATGGCATTTTCGAACTGTCTACTCAAACTACTTTCTGGAATATCAGGAGTCTTGGTAAGTAAATTAAGATCAGCAATACAAATTTGACCAGGTCAGTGTCAGGGGAATGAAGAACAGCCCCACAGCTCTCAGTTCTCAGTACCTCCACCAAGGGACAAACAGTTACAAAGGACTGCAGGCCTGGGCTCAGAGTCACAGACTGAATTTGTGAACTGCTAACTTTGTACATTTTGATTTAATTGGGTTTTTTTCATTATGAGTAGATTATGTGGCACTGAGGCACATGGTTTATTGCTGAACTTTGCAGCACTGTGTTCAGGGTTGGACTCTGATCTTAGAGGTCTTTTCCAGCCTAAATGTTTCTATGATTCCATATTTCTGCAGGTTATGTCAGAACATTTACATTACATCAACACAAGGCTTTTGAAAACATACTTTCCATGTAAAAAGTTCAAAAGTTGCAGAGGAAGAAAAAAAAGGTTAGGAGGCTTTTTTCCTTTAAAACTAAAAGAAAACTACTTTCATTATCATACTGGTCAGAGACCAGTCAGGAAAAAATTATGTGTGCCAAAAAACATTAGAGATTCTAGCCCGAGAAAGAAGAGAGATAAAAGTAAATAAATAATATGGGATCATAACTGTATGACACTCAGCTTCAAATTTACTCAGTTTCTATGAACTCTTGTATTTGTAAGTTGCCAGCTCATAATTCTATCTTAAAGTATTTGGATTTTTTTAAAAGCATCAGCTCTAGCACTGATTACAAAAATAATCTAGGCTTCATTTCTAGTCTTTGATTAAGCAACAAAAGTCAGAGTCCTAAACCAGAAGGCAATTTTTGTCTCATGATTTCTTACATCATTCATTTTAAATGTTTATGCTCGGGAATACTGCATGCTTGCAAGGAGACAAAGGTATGTGAAACATTCATTTTAAAAATGGGTGTCAACTTATTTCAATCATTGATGCCTGTTAGGCTGGTATTCAGATAAGTTCAAGAAACACAAGAGTCCTTTAAATTTATTTTTAAAGTTGTGTGAGTGCTCTTAGCATGCTTTGTTCTGACAAGTTAACCCTACATATTCAGGAGCCAAGATATGTAGCACCATTTGAAATAAACCTAATAAAGGACTGTATAACAAGGCCACAGAAAAAGACAGAAGAATTCTGGATGGAAAGTAGAGAACTGAGTCTCTGGTGACTAGTATGTCAGGAGTGCAGAGATGGGAGTCTGTCAAAGTCAGCACAGGTAGAGAAAGGAAGTTCTCCAACATTTTTTCCATTTCAAACCTACACATAAAATCCTAAATTGCCCTGAAAAACTTAAATTAACTTTATAAAGTCAAGAACAATTTTGTCATCTGCAAGCTAGATACAGTGAATCAGTGTAGGACAATCACTGTAAGACAATCTGTATGCCATTAACTCTCCAGCTACTGAGTGTTCTGACATAAGTTCCTTTGCTCATTTGCACATAAGTGATATTTTTTTTTTGGTGCTCTTGAGTGGTTTTCCAGCTGGAGCACAATAACAACAATTGGATTTTATTTATATTATTTATAGAATTCAATTAATCCACAAATGAAAACATGGGAATTTTAACTGGCTGCCTATTAGGCCATTTCAACTGTTTTGCCTGGATATTTTTGACCGTCTTTTTTTGTAACTCATTCCTATTTCTAGCAACTGGCAAACAACTATTTGCTATCAGACAAGATTAAAAGAGCAGTTCTAAAACTTGTTCAGAGTAATGTGGTAATTCCGATACAAATCAGTGTACAATTTCACTGATGCTGAAGAGATGGGGGTTTCCTCACTTCTTTTCAAGTTCCAGATTTCGTTTTCATGAGTTATATTTTCAAAATTCAGTTGAGCACTCTTGAGAGTTTTTCCTTATGATCTTTTATATAGATAGCAGTGCAAAGCAAGAACTCAGTCTTTACAAAATGCCATCATCATTAAGAGTAATTTTACAGTTTGACTCAACGCCAAAATAATGCTTAGAAATGTCAAACAAAAGTAATCTGCAATGACTGTAATTCAGCACTCAAATGCATATTAAAAAACTAAGTTTTATGTTTAGGAAGGTGGAATTTAGCTGGGATCTTTGATCACATCTCCAGCATTTACCAGTAAAATTCTCTTTCAGTAAAAAAAAACAGTAAGAGACAGAAAGACTCCAGCACTCTTTTCTTGCTCTATGAATGAAGTTAGAAGTTGGAGCAAAGAATACTGAACCAGAGGCTCTGAAGCCAGTTGGCTTTGTTGAACCTCACATTCAACAATTTCTTTTCAAAAATCAAGTGTTTCATATGCAGTCCAACTGTATGACATCTAGTTTCTCAAATGCAGTGCTCAGTTGCCAGAAATATGCTCATACTAGCAAGCAGCAGCTGGAAAACGTTAGTCTCAATAATAAACCTGGGTGGATATCAGTATCTGCAAGCTAATAGCCAGAGAAAAGAAATATTGCAGCTATACATGACCACCTGCCTATACAGATTGAAAGCAATTAACTTTCTTCTCAGCTGAGCGTCACCCGCCTCAGATCACCATAATGACTTCCAGACAGTGTTTATCCAGTCAGTGGAAGCATATTTTTTACATTTGTGAGGTGCATTGCCATTTCTCCACTGTAAATTGCTGAGATTTTGAGCCTCCCCTTGCACCTCAGCACCTCAGCATGATGCTGAGGAGCAGAATGCACCATGGAGCCTATGTAGGTTCGTCACATGGGATTAAGCACGTGGAACAAAAGACTTAATGCTCAGCTGCAAAAACATTCAACAATTAATTAAATATTTAACTGCAGAAGGATGAAATTAAAAGCCTGAGTTTCCATTAGCCCTGTGTAACTCTACCTTGGACTTATGTCTAAGAAAATATAAAGCCCTGCTCTCCCTCATGTGACATGATCAAGCGCTTTACAGCTCTGTCAATAAGTAGACAGGAGAAGAGAGAATGGGAGAACAACTCTGTGCAAGTACTCATTTTTTGTGTTAAAAAAAGAGAGATATTAGCGCATGATTGCAATTAAATTTGCCAGGAAACAAAGTCTGGAGTTTGTAAAGAGGTAATAAGATCTGAGAAAAGAGTCTTCGTTCCCCTTCCCTTGGTACTGGAAAGGTACAGGGAAAAAAAAAAAGGAAGAAAAACAGAGTAAATGTTACCACTCTCCATTCCCATCCAGGTCTGGGGACCTCATTGAGCTTGTCAGTCTGCACTTATTTTGAATCAGTGGTTGCCCACAGAAAATAGGAATGCATCACTGAAATGTTTATTTTCCCTTCAACACCTCACATGGAAATCTTGCAGCTCTCAAAGTGTCCATGCTCTACTGCTGATCTTGCTAAGGTTTGAGAGACCACCAGCGCTCCACGGCACTGTGCAGATCTATAGGCACTATGGGACGAGCAATCTCAGCCTGGAACAATGGTATCTACATGAAGATACTTCCATAGAATTATTGTACGAACACCTCCAAGCCATACTTTTGTTCTTGGAGCATGATATTGCTGGGAGGTTTCTGTAGCACTAAGGAGACATATTTCTTTCAGATGTTAGCATAAATTTGGTACTAGAAGTTCATGGAGGTGAACATTTCTGTCCACCTAAATCCTCCTAAAGTTCCAACTCTACTTTGAATGCAAAAATAAAATAAAATATACACTACCCTACCACATTTTTTCCCCCTGAGGAGACACAGGACTTTGTATCTCATCTGTATTTGGTATCATGAGGTCACACTGCACAGAAGACCTAGAAGTCTGAGCAACTTATACTTGGCTAACACATTCCATGGAAATGGGATATAACAATTGTTAAATAGTTCCTTCATTCCAGGCTATGCTTTAACTCTTTTCTACAACAGTGTTTTATATCTCAAAATTATTAAGGCATTAGGGCACTAACCTGGACATTACAAGCATAGTTGCCAAGAAAAGCTCTTATGTAGAATCTGCAAGCTAAAGGTACAGAGGAAAGTTAAATCATGGATTTAAACTAAGACTACTAGCCAGAACATAAGGTACTGAAGCATGAATTATCATTGTAATTCAGAAAACTAAGTTACTCAATGCTATTGTCCATGCTGAGCGTGGTCTAATAGGAAACGTTAGCCAGTAGCAACCAATGCCAGGAAAAGGTTATTAAACTGGTCCTTATGCTTTTCTGATAATTCAAATGATGAGTAAGTATTTGACAAATGGCAGACATCCCTGCAGCCCCCAGGATTAACAGTCATTTTAGGATGCCACTGATTATTTTTGAGGTCACTCTGTGTAAATGTTAAAAAGTGAAACTGCTTTTACATCCAACAGGGTTTGCAAAACAAGGAGAAAGGACAAAAGGATGGCCCTTTCCCCTCAGAATATTTCTGAAGAAAGGATGTCTTTTATCTGCTTTTAAGTGAATATTGGAAAATGGCAAGTCACCTGCCTCTCACTGTCTTTCCTCTGGTTTTTTACCATGTTGCTCACTGCAGAAATATCCATCAAATTATTCTAGCATGCAAGGTAGTGTGGACCATCACACAGAGAAGGCAAGGTGTCTTCTGTTGTAAACAAAAACCCAAATCAACTTGTATACAGGGTCAGTATGGTTCATATCATTCTCTATTACCATGACAGAGCACCTCAGCTCCGAGCTGTCCTATGCATGTTCAGCACAGGATGTGCCACATTTTCCTTTTCCTGGTGCCATTAGCATCATCTTCCAGCTTCCTCTGCACTGGCATGCAGCAAAAGACGTCATGAAAGAAGCTGGAATTGCCAGAAGTAAAACACACACTTTTACTCTGAGAGGGAGGGGAGGAGAGGGAAAAAAGAGGGAATAGAAAGCTGGACAAAAGGATATATAAGAACTCTATCCTTCGCGTGTTCAAAAGGAGCAAGAATATGCGAACACAAGATGAGCCTTCATCTGTTTTTCCATGGGGTCCTTGCAAACAAAATGTACTCCCCACCCATAACTGGAAGTTAGATACACTAGCTGTTGAACACTGGTGTAAGATGACATCCTGGACTAGATAAGAAAGGTACAGCATTAGCAAAACACCAAAACAAAAAAGCAAACCAGCAAAGAACAAAAGCTCTCTCAGACCAGTAGTAGCAACTCCATCAGTGGAGCTCGGCATCTGTTAGGACACAAGGCTGGCTTGCCCAAGTGCCTGGTGTCACTGGGGAAGTGGCACAGCTTGAATGCACAAGGCTAGGCCCAGCAAGGCATCAAGTGAAATCTAACAGCAAAGTGTACAGAGAAAAGTCCTCTACGCAACCCATTCTTGGTAAACAGCTGCTCAGTGCACTTGGGTTGAGATGTAGGACTGAACCAGGAACCTGAGCAATCTACATTTGCCACAGAATTCAGCAGAAAAGAGGCATAAAAGTGTTAAATGGGTTGACAAAAATCCTCACTTACAGTTTAATCTAGAGCAGATAGAAAATAGTAGGGTTACTTAGCAACATAATTTTTATTTTTTTATTTTAAGTGAGCTGAAATTAGAGGCAATAATCTACATCTCTAAAATTACTTTTATAATTTTTTATATTGCTATAGTTGCATAAAATTAATTTATATGCTGCAAGTGATTTCTGTGTATGTCTTCTGTGACAAGCAGGGATAATAAACAACAGTCTTCTGTTCTTCACCATCACCTAATGCTGTATGTCACATTTTGGTCTGTACAGTACCTTTCTTAAATTACCCTCCCCTTTTACTTACTGTGCCCCTTCACTTTTATAAAACACTGCTGTCAAGAACTTCAGTAACAAAGAAAATCCTAAATTCTCTCACTCTCAAGCACTCTCCTGTCTATTAGACCACTTACAGGGTCAGAGGGGTATTCTGTGGAAACAAGGCTGCATTAAGAGCATAGCTGCCACTATCTATTGACACTGGACACTTTAAAATGAGAATGTAGTAAGAGACAGAGTTCAAGAATTGTGCACCCAGTCCAGCTGGAGAACATACAAACATCTTACAACTGTCTCATTAAATGAGTTCAGGGAAAGGGCATTGCTAAAAATGAAGAACAAATGTCTTGATTTACAGATCTACAGAGCATTTGCTGCAGTACATTAAACAGCAACAGAAGTTGTTTTTAATTCAGCCTCTTTCTCTGAGAAGCACATAATGACACCACATCACTGCTGCTAAGGAGGAGCCCAGATACAACGTGTACAGTGGAAGTCATTTGTGTTAACTCTTACTTAAAGCCAGTACCAGTAGAAGGTGGTGACAGCAGAATGGTTATGTACAAAATATTGCTGCAGTTACTTAAATCAGGTTCTTTAATCCTTGCCCTCCCTTTCTGACCACTGCCTGTCCAGCAGCCAGGAGATGCTCTCAATGACCACCAAGTTGCTCAATGCACTGTATGTCACCATACAGTGTATGTCACTCTCAAATTCATGCACATAAGCAGTAGGATAGAAGCTCAGAGATTGCACATTCATATTTTCTCAGTAGGGACATACAAATCAGAATACTGATTTTACCACTTACCAGCAATAACCAACTAGTCCATGGCAATCATACTGGTTGTTGAATAAAGGCCATTTATTGTCTGCAGTGTGCACACACCTCTGTTAAAGAGCTCTGTGTCAGGGCAATTGCTTCTGAACTGCTACTCCACTCTTCCCAAAGATGCCTAAGCCACTTCCCACATGTTCTATTTCTCTGTTACTGCAAAAGGCCATGCAGGGCAGGGCACACAGCCCAGATCCCACTTGGATGGATGTGAAGCACTGTCAAATGCATCTGCTATGGTGAAACCAGGGTAACATGTCCACAGCTATTTTAAAAGTGAGCTGCTTGGATTTGGGATTTTGGGAGAGGGGAAGCAACTAATTTCTTTTTGGCACAGCATTAGTTAACTTTCTGCAGCTAAGCAGACAATCAGAAAAAGACTCACAGGATTATAAGGATCATGTATCCATGGTGATTTTAATAAGAAATCTTACTTGCAGTAGAATAGATAGAAGCAAGAAACAGAATCAGGCTTCACGGATGATTTATTTTAGTTCATCTCCTAGGAAGTAGAATGTTACTGGTTTGATTTGAAGCCAGAAATTGTAAGCCTGGATCAAGTTCCTAAGGTTCAAACTCAACTATATTCCACTCTCAAAAACCAGGACACTGTGGCTGTCTTTATCTTGAATATACCAGTTCTCTTTGGTAAATTGCTTATAATGTACTAAGCCAAGTTTTGACAGAGTCATGCTGTGACCATTAATTTCATCAACATAAGTATCTTACTTTAACTGCCCTGTTTCTTTTCCTGTAGCTTTCTGACAGAGAAATATTTATGGTACTTCTGTTCCTTCCCAAGGCCACCAACATTTAAGAGTGCTCAGGTAAAGTAGCCTAATATAGATATATCTAATTTTGTAAATTCTTCAGCCAGGAAAGAGCAGGAATTTTGCTGGATATATCAGGATGCTGTGCAGAAAAANCAGTAACAACTTACATTTGTATTTATATTTAAATTACGGTATTATAAATCCTTGCAGCTGATTGTTACGTTTTCTGAAACACAGTAAGTTCATTGTTACTGTTTATTTTGACAAGCTTGTCTATCAAGCATTTTTAAAATGTTCACCACCACCATATTCCCTGAGATCCAGCAGTACCAGAACATTTGGGCTTGCAATACCCAGGGGATTCTGTGACTGAACTGTCCCACCGCAGGTGTGTCCTGAGCAGTGAAGCTATTTGTGATGCTATTCTATGCCCTTTTGCTTTCCCCTGTTGTCTACAGCTGTATTGTACTCAGTGTCCTTGCTCAGTCAACAAAGTAGAATTTGATAGAAAGACTTGTAAGAATACAGAGAAAAGAGACCTGTTTGCATTGAGACTGACTCTGTAGGAGGGAGATGCCATGGTCAGAATTTTAGGCTTGAATGGGCTAAGACCGGAATGGAAATTATGTTAGGACTTCTGAGAAAAGGACTCTGACAAATTGCAAACCAGCAATGAAATGTTTGCATTCCTTCTGCAAGGTCCAATAGCTCTGTTCCCATAGCTACTGTATGTTGAGATGGATGATGTAGCTACAGCAACAGAGCCAACATCCATGTTCACGGTAAAATTCCTAAGTCATTACTTAATCCTTCTTTTACCTCCCTGCAAACTTCTAAAAGAGGAAAAAAATAGGATTATCTTGTTCTTTGAATGAATTAAAAATTTTGCTAAAAATATTAGAATTAAAAGATCCACTGAAGACAACTGGTGCTAGAACTAGCTTCCCTGACACAAATTGCCTCACCCCATAATTCCTCTCTCCATACTGACTGAAGACCATTGCTTTTTTGTTAAAAGAGAGCTGTGTCTGCCTTCCTCAATGGGTGATGTTTGTCAGTCTGCAGCTCCTCCAGGTCCCACTATATTCAAATACAGCACATGGTCATTTATAAGACAGTCCTTGAACTGGCTACATTTGGTTGTTTCTTATCTCCCACCACCCACCACAATTTTGAAGATTTAGTTCTACTCAGAAAATCTGCACTTTTCATAGATGTTATTTGCCTCCACTTAACAGTGCTAGTTCCTGACATAATAAAAAGGGGAATATTACATCAAGCACAGAAAGTGTTGTTTAAAGCACAGTCTTTTAATCTTCAGCATGTTGTTTGCCATGTGATTGCCAACTGGATAACGTCTGGCAAGCCAAGGGCATATTTTGTTCTATGTGTATGTACAACTAAACAGAAAATAGTTTAAAGTTTAACCCAGTATAATGATTTCTACTTCAACACTCCAATTCAAGCCTCCCCAAAAACAAGGAGTCTCACCTAGGGGGATTTATATTGGGTGCTAAAGAGGAATAGACAGAACAAACCTTGATTTCCTAAGGATCCCACAGAGAAATATGCCTTATCATTGCAAAATGCCAATGTGAAAATACCAGCAAAAGCCAGCACCCTGAGCTCTACTTCATTTTGCTTCAATGTCCTATTTAAAACTGGATTTTTTTCTAAGCTACATAATCTTAGTCAAGTGGTCAGTCTTTGCTAGAACTCTAAAAGGATTAAGCAACACTTAAACCCTAATATAGCATAAATTAATCTGTAACTGTTGATTAGAAGAGCACTAAAGCAGTTTTATGTTAAAGTCAAACTTAGAATATTCTCAATTAAAAAAGAAACAACCTCAGTGCTCAGAAACAATCTCACAAGAGTCCATAAGGCAGCAGATTCTCAGAGTAAATATTTAAACTTTTAATAACAAAATGTTTAGGCAAGCTCATAAATCCATGTGTGGCATAGCTACCCAACATCTACACTGACGTTGCTAATTTTGGTTTGCGTGGACAGAAGGAAGACTCAAGTAAATACTGCAGAGCATCTTTTTCCATACCCTGTCTTTCTGTCAGGTCAGAATTGCTAAGCTTTGCAGAGACATTCAGTTAATGTCAAAATAACTTTTCTTCTGTCTGAAAAGTTACAGCACAGGTAGCACTTATGCGAAGTTATTCCTTCAGCAAGTGTTATTAATCAGCAATTTTCCATACAAAATAAGTGAAAAAATAATACAAACACAGCCCAAATTTCAGCATTTTCAGGGGGGAAGATGACCACCCAGGCTCTGAGAAATGGCCATTTTGTAGATGAGGCTGGTGTGCTTTTTCCCTCCTCCCCAGCATTACAACATGTCTTTCCCACAGCCCGGGGCACAGCTTCTGAAAGAGGAAAGTTGCACAACAGGCGCCGGCATACCACACACCAGCCTGGGACGGCAGAAATGGTGCAGGAAGTGAAACTACGGTAAATTCACAAGTTTTCTTATAAACAGCTGAATACAGACAACATCTAGCTGGAAGAAAAGAAGTAGAGTTGACTGAGTTAATGCCATGCAATGAGACAGAGAAACTTAGAGCAAAGAATTTAGGGGGTTTTAAATCACTTCACGGGTAGCCAAACTGGTTGATACTCCGTGCGTATTACGTGAATATAAATTATAAAGTGAATTTACAAGTAATTTTTTTTTCTTTTCCCCCCCTAACAAACTGTATGAGCTTTAGGCAGTCTAACAAAATGAGAACCTTGTAAGTCACAAGGTTATCACTAACCCTGGTGTTGTAATACCGGTGAAGTACTGCAGCAAAACTCATTTAAACATCTAAGACCAGCTATCAGGTTGCACTGGCAGAGTTCTCAATATCTACAAATTTAGGATGATTGTAGGCTCTGAACTAATTAAGAGCAGAACTGGAGATAGGCTGCTACATACAAGATCTGCATACAAGCAGGCGCTCAGGCATGACTGGAATTTCAATCAGAACCAGGAAAGGCTTCCTAAGGCACAGAAATGTTTGCCACCACCCTGAAAGTAACAGTTCTGAGGCCAAAAGGAAAGAGTAGGAGATCATCAGCGTTTTCTTTCAACATTTGAGATTCTACCTGCATACCAGGGTAATGTGAAACATGTCTAGTACAAGCCTAAGCAAGGAGAAAAGAGGATTCAGAGGGCATTCTGCTCCTTCCAGACCTAAACACAAACAGGTTTTCACCTCAGTTTTAACATCAGATTCTCTAAGGATGAATGATCTGGACGACCAGGACTTCTTCAAGCTGTGCCTATTCCATGAAACCAACACGGCAAATTATAAGGAACTGGGTCTACCTCATCTGGATTTGGCTTGCTTTATTGCC
Source organism: Machaerirhynchus nigripectus (assembly GCA_013397975.1). Taxonomy (NCBI): domain Eukaryota; kingdom Metazoa; phylum Chordata; class Aves; order Passeriformes; family Dicruridae; genus Machaerirhynchus; species Machaerirhynchus nigripectus. The sequence goes on from VZRQ01008525.1 coordinate 719,840, forward strand.
TTAAAAAGAATTTGACACAAAGAATCCCCATATGACAGAATGCAAGCCGCAGTTCCAGAGAAAGCGGTTGCCTTCCTGCACACTGGCTACTGCAAAGGAATAGACAGGAACTCCAAATGAATAGAACCTTTTCAATATACTGACAAACCCTGTAAAAATGAAGTGCAAAGCTGCAAAATCATTTGCTGTGCGATGGCCCTGGACATGCTAAAAAAAAAGGAGTACCACTTCTTTCTGAAGGAGAGATGGAAATAACTTCAGTAAATTGGATTTCAATGACAGAATGTCACTATGGAGACTAACAATAAGGAATAAATTGTAAACTGCCAGTATGCTCAAACACTACCAAGATATTAGTTTTGTGTAATATAAAATAATTTTAGAAAAAGAAGTCCTCCAAATTCAAGAGAACCTAAAGTGGCACTCTCTCATAGAGGCACCAGTCTTATTAAAAGCAGTTGTGGCATTCATTCTACTGTACACAATAAAAATGCCTGATCCAGAATTACATTTCTTCTGTTCTTCATTAAATTTATACCTTAAATTTTACACACTGATTCCTGGCATAGTTTGAAGGTGTCCCACCTATCTGAATTACACATTCTGGTGTGTTCAGCATTAAGCAGGGTTTTCTCCCAGGAGTGCAGTGGACTTCTATTGCAGCAGCAGAGACTCAGCACAATGATCTGAATGAAAAAGGAAGTAACACCTCACAGACACAGTCAAACCTATGACTTCCACCCTGCACTTATTTTATGAAATGCAGTAACTTATTCTAGCCCACCTGTGGAAGGAGAAAGGTGTTTTACACACAAGAACTTCAGTGCCACAGCATTATTCGATAAAGATTTTCACAGCTTCTCAAGCAAGCAACTGTCATCGTGTGTCAAAAGTGAAGCTTACATAAATGGAAATGAAGATTCAAGTATAAACAGCAGGTGATCTGCACCTGTCCAGTAAAACTAGCAAGAGAATTATTCAGTATTCTGGTAAGGAATCTGCAAATGAGAGAGGCAGCATGGAAGATCATCCCAGAGACCATCCCAGTAGTTCTAAAAAAATTTGCAATTTTAAGTGATTCAGCCTTCCTGTGTCTTCAATAAAGAAAAGTAAAATTTAAGAAGTGCAACAGTGATGTGGACAATATTTAATCAGTATTATTTTAAAGGAATCAGCCATGTTGTCATGATAAAAAAGAACTTTATTCAGACATCTCCATTTTATATACTCTTCTTTTTGTGTGCACCAGCAGATTAGAATAGAAAGCCGTTAAAGAGTCAAATGGATGCAAATAGAAGCTGTTTACAGTGAGTGGTCTGAAGTCACTGAAGGAAGACTCATTATTACTCAGTGTTGACAGTGGTAGCCATGAGGTGTTCCAGGAATGGAAAGGAAAAGAATCAGGATTTGCTGATATGGGTGAAGTCATTCATGTATAAGAATGTATTCCAAAAGGCAAGATGCAAAATCGATAGCTGAAATTTTGTTCATTAGAGAGTGAAAAACATCCTAAGAAATGACAGTGGGAAAAGTTCATAACAGATCTAGAAGCTGTCATGAGATGGCTGGTCTGATATACTTTCTATGCCTAACCAGTATTTGCAAAGTGAAAACTAGAGATCTTCATGCAGCAGAGCAGGGCTGAGCAAATTCAGGTCTCCCCGCAGGTCTGTGAAACTCTTGTTATGCAAGTTCTTTCCACTTTATATAGCTCAGTTATTCTCTACTTCCAACATACGAAGCACACAGGAAATTTTCTCTGTATCAAAATGAATGTAGTTGCCAGCTAAAATTAATTATTTTCTCCAGCAAAGGAAGTAAGCTAGAGATAGAGACTTCTGCTTTGAGGTACTCATTTGCACCTCCCACTTGTTGGGGGAGGTTGTGGGGATGTAAACTATCACAGAATTTCTTAACCCCTGAGAGGATTTTAACTCAGTGCAATTGAAGATGTGGCTGATGGTCAAGGAACAAAAGGAGTTCCTTGTTCATGGATGTGCTGCACTTGGGCATTAAGTGTGTGCCTCCTGGGGTCCACACATTCCTATAGCCCACAATGGAAAAGCTGATGTCACAAAATTTAAGACATGTAAGAGAGGATTTAAAATAACCCAAAAGTAAGTGAAGGACCAGTATTTTTTGAGATGCTGCAAATACAGAAAAGAATCGCTGCCAGCTGGCAGGCTGGTGACCACACAGCCTGCCAGAATAAACTATCCTGTGCTCTGGCGCAAGGCTTTGGCAAGCTTTGCAGTGTCTATTGGAAGTATATTTCCCGTGAGCCTTGGCAGCACCAGGCAGTCTCTCACCTCATCTGTGTCCAGGCAGGAGTGAACACAGGGAGAGGGGACGAAGGAGGACAGATGAGCACAAAGGCAAGCCCATGGTCAGTCAGGGGTCTGGGACTACCTTGCAACATGTGGGAGGACAAGAAGAACTTGGATGGGAACTGACTGCAAGAAAAGCCCTAAGACCTAAAGACACGTAAGATCTGGGAGAAGGTTGAGGAAACGGCACAAGAGGGATTCTTAATGGCAGAGATGCCTGTGTCAGTAGTTCACTAGAGAGGGTTCAGCACAATAAATCAACATATTTGAAAGAAGCTGTTGCTGTGATAAGGAATAGGACAATTGTGACAAATTGTAAGGGCAGTGTACACAGAGCAGAAACACAGAAGCCCCAGAAAGGCGAAAATCACCCTGTTAGGGACAAGAAGAGATGAAGTTCTGGCCTGAGGGCCCCTGGGTGAGGGTAATCTCACTTACCTTGTTTTGATTTGGAAACTGAGAGGTGGAGGGGCACAAGGGGAAAGAAAAGAGGAAGTAAACTGTTCAAGGTAGCAAGGCAATCCTTGAGTCATACAAACAAATTTTGGTCTTTGTTCCAAACTCCGTAGAGAACCAGAATAAGTGCTTGTGACTGCTTGCTGCCTTGCAAAGATTCAGGAGGTCCTGGAAACAGCTAGATTGTGTCTGGTACTGAACAGGAGTTAAAACCATGGAGTTTTGTACTATCGAACTTCTCTCTACCAAGCCTTTCTCATCTGTGTTTTTTTCCTTTCCCATTATCTGAGCTAATAAAGAATTGTCCATTTATACTGGTCCAGTCCCAAAGCAGCTGCCCAAGAGGAACAGAGGTGAAACAATCTCTGATACTGCAAAAAACCACACATATTGGCAGACAGCAATGGATTAAATACAAGCACAGGGTTCATCTGTTTTTCCATTCATTCTAGTACTTAATTCTATTAAGGTAATTTTCAATACAGAGCTCTCACTCACAGCTCTAGTGGTATATTTTTTGAAGTAATTCCGGAATATTTTCACTGTGCTGTTTTTTTTTCTTTTTTTCACTCTAATGGGAAAGCCACACACACACAAACACACACACACGTTTCAGTTTTGAGAAAACATTTAAATTCTTTTATGTCCTCAAGGACTTGGCAAACAGGAACATTTTTCAAGCAGAGGAATGGTCAGGCAGCAGCTTTTGGGTTTATGGACACAAAGGCCAGTGACATAAGGCACATACACTCTGTATCACAACTGCCTGCTACTGAATTTTCACAGTGGGTCAGTGACTTGATTAGATAAATAGTGGAAATAAGAGATCAAACAATTGCCAACACAGCCAGTCTATTACTAAAATAAAGTCTTGTTGTATATGAAAAATCAGGATCGGCAAAAGATAATCTAGGAAGGTTCTGGGCTTAAAAGACAGCACAAACCCAATTTGAACTTACTGCCTCCAGTAAAGTTGGCTTAAACCAATTTTCATTACCTACAACTTTTTGAAATGTGCTCAGCTTCACTGAACTCCTGGTATTTAGGATTCTGGCCATACAAAGAGGAAAGGCAGCAACTTAACTTGTTTCTAACTCACACTTCTCATTTTTACTTTGCTTCAAAGAAATCCTCAGATCATTTTCATTGTTGTCATATCTGAGTTATGATAAACATGTCCAAGAACAGTCAGCTAATTATCTTCAGTGGGTAATTAGGAACGCTGAGGAACATGACTTTCTCCACCAATGTAGATGTCAAGGCTTCTCAGTTAGGCGTTTAAGTTTGCTTCTTAAGATACTTGGCAAGAACTGCAATGCTACATTTTCAATTTTTGTAAAACCTATAGACAGAGCAAAATCTTTTATGTAACAGTGTTGTGTTTCAGAGCACTGCCAGGCCTTTGGTGCAAGGACCTTCACAGATGGTGAATCAAGGCTTCAAATACCATCTGACCCAGGCATGTAACTGCAACTGAATTCAAATAGCCGCTAACCACAGCTAAGTTACAATCCCCTACCAAGGCTCAGGTCACACTGAAGGGATAAAAAGAAGCAACAAAAAGGTAGGAGTTAAAGCATCTTCAATAACAGTGAGTTGAATATCTTAATCGGATGGTTTGTAATGATTTATTGATTAGCCTAGGTAATTCAACAAAAAAGTCAGGGTTTCATTTGCGATCTAGGAAATGAAATTTCAGGCGTCAATATGTAGCTATCTTAAGACTGAATAACATGATTCAGTTTTTCCGGAAGCATGGTAAGGGAATTGTAAACTGCCACCACACTTTATCAGAGGGAATCCTTAGATAGTACCAGTGAGATACCCTGTGCAGCCTTGAAGTGCTCCACGACTGTTGAGGTAGCAGCCGGTTGAGAAACAAAACATACTCTGATCTTTGCTTTATTCTTGATGTGCACGATATCTTTCTTTAGGCTACTTTATGTGTTGTTCTGTGCAAAATTTGGGCTATTTGTCTGACACAGAAATATTCTGTAAAGTAAAAAAATGTTTTAATTCTTAATTTTCTTTTAGGATGATGTGAGGAAATTATTTCTGAAGCAGTACAAGTTACATGTACAGTTGAAATGGAAAATACAATCATTGTTCCAAGAGAAAGAGGAAACGGCCTCAAAATACTTAATGAATTTTCCATGCATTGCTCCATCTGACCAGTTGCATTACTCATACCATACAACATGCACTGCACCTTCTCACCTCCCAAAACTCCGCATATTTTAGGCAAAAGAAAATTAAACCCATGTAAAGTTAAGAAATTGCAAGCCCCTGAAAACAGGTGATTAATGAGTCTTATCAATCTTGCTGGTAGCAGTGCTAAATTTGGAGAAGATCTTGCTCTTAGCTTAAACAGACGTTAGTGAGTGATTTGTCTTTGACATTCAGCATTATTTTTTATTTCACTGCTGGAGCACTTCATAGGAGAAATATCCGTACAAAAATCGTACTTGTTAGCTAGGACAACGCACACAAGCCAGTTGTTGAGGCCAACAATACCCCTGAAGCAATGCTTCAGTGCTAGACTGCGGAAATAGCAGAGCAACCCAAATGAACCCAGAATTTCAAGGGAGAGCTCTTTATATCCCTCTAATTGGGTGGACACATCAATCCTTGTTAGAGCACCTCAGTGATTCATTTGTTGTCTACTGAGGCATGTGCTGGAAGAGTCCACTGGCGTGCCTTTAAGGGTCACAGAGAAACCTCTTCCATTGAAATTAAAAATCTAGTTGTCTTTAGCAGCTTTATAATAAACAGGATTTCCATTTGACCCACATTAGAAGCTTGCTTTGTTGAGATTTAGAAAGAAATGTTTGTCCTTGAAAAAGAGCAGAGGGAGCTGTTAATATTCAGATTAGATTTTTGCAGTGATTATGTATTATTAGCACTTGAGTTTTCGATCAAAATTCACATAGTTTCTTCCTTGTCTCAAGAGGTTCTTCTCAAGGAGTCACCTTTCTTCCTCTCAGCTTTTATACCTACTGGAGTCTTTTTAACAACCAGCTTTTCACTCAGACATGCTAATGCAGGTAAGGAGCTGGCGTGCTCCAAGGCCTCATCAGGCACAGGCTCGAACAAGACCGCCTGCAGCGCCGATCACGCTGCCTGGCTTTAACACCAGCTACACCAGGTGGTGGTAGTCATGTGGCTACCCAAGCACAGCGTGGGCTAACTTTTTGTGTGTTTGAGGTGCTGCTTGCACTGTTTCTGCAGATTGCTGAGCTCTGTGCTGCCATGCAGATCTAGCATGTATCTTGAGCTAATTCAAGGTGCATCACAGAGCCATCCCGGCAGCACCAGCAGCGTAGATGTGCAAAAACATTCACAGGCAGAAGGAGAAGGAAGCAGGTTTTGATGCAGCAGCACAGTCGTGCAGCTTGCCCAGCAGGACCAGTGGGTAAGCTCTCAGGCCCAGCTCCTCACACCCCCAACGTTGGGAAGCTTTGAAGTCATGTGGCATCACCCAGGGGTGGTCAGGTCAGAAAGCTTTGTGAGAACACAACTTCAAGTCAAAAACTGCTTTTTTTCAGTCTGTTCTCTTTGACAGCTTTCAGTATTTATATCAGGGATGATGATATGCTAGCCATACACTTGTTATCTGAGTATAAGTTACATCCCATTTTATAGAGCTTCATTCTTTCACTCAATGTGAGTTTGCTTTACAGAAGCAAAACCACTAGAAAACAGGGGTCAGTGTCCTGCTCCCTTTAACAGAGGGAACACTGGCTTGCTTTAACCTGCATTTATGCTGACTATCAGTGCTGAAGGAATGATACTGGACCCATTAACACTAGTAGGGTGGATTCAGTCTTTGTAGTGCCATTCACCTGTAGAAGTGTGCAAATGTAAGGCAGCAGAATCTCCATCATTACTGTCGTCTCTCGTGTTGCCATTTGGTAATTACTCAGCTTTTTAAGACTGAGAAGGGTCTGTTAGATTTTACAAGCGTTTCTGAAAAGCTGCAAAGTGTGCAAAAAAAAGTTTTACAATGAAAGATAAAACTGTTATGATTACCACTGATTTTTAATATGTTGCTTTTATTCAATTCAATTCAATTGAAAAGAATGGAACAAGGACACTTACTCAGCCAAAGCAATACTGAAACTGGTACTGAAACATGCAGTTGGAAGGCAGAAGTACAGGGCACAGAACAGTATAACATACTGGTGTCCATGCTAGTGGAAGCAATAGGGCAAAATGCATGTGAAATTCTACAGGAGGTGGTTAAAATTCTCAGAAGGATAAAATTAGCTCCCGCAGAGCTTCCTCATGAATGTGGCTATGGTGCTGCTGTGAACAGAGCCAACTCCTGCACTTCTAAAACTACCAAATGCATGATGGACAGGCTCCCACTTTTATGGCTGCAATATAAACAAGCAGAAAGCTGTAGATCTGATGGATGAGGCTGGTCCAACTATTCTCCACTTCCAGATAAAATCAGAAAATACATTTACTTGCAGTTGGTTTCTCAAAAATCCCATCAATAGGCCTTTCTTTTTACTGCATTGCCTCAGGATATGGTAGAAAAGGCTTCTCCAGGAGTTTCGGTAGGTAGGAAGTGTCCAATGAGCTACTGCATGAAAAGACAATATGATTGCTGGGCTCACCTCATAAAACACAGCTTTACACAAGAATAGCACACTTACCTTGCTGTCCTGACAAACTGTCTCATTTTTGGCTAACAGTGCTAACTTCCCCTCCCTTGAGCAAGTGGTACTGTTTTCCTGTAGCCAAATGGCTGACACAGGAGACATAAATACAAAACCCCTGTACAAAATGAAGCGCAGATTTACAGCTGTTTCATAAATACGCTAAGTGAGAAATCATAAATTATGCTGAGCAGCTTTCCACGGGATAAGACATTTCAGGAAAAGTGCTAAGTTCCTGTTTACGATGAAAAGGATTTCTTAAACCAGCACTGGTGTAGCAATTTGTTATGTGCAATATGTTTTGATTGCTGCTTTACAAGGAGTACAGCCTGTAGTCTGAACGACCTGTTTTGTAGTGGGAATCAAGAATTACAGATCAAACCATCAAGCTAAAATACTCTTTATCTTTTGAAGTAAACTATAAGTGACTATTATATTTTAAAAAAATGAAAAAACCCTCCACAACTCCTTTGAAGAGATCGTAAAATATGTATTAGTAATTAAAATATAGGCCCCTTGATTAAAACTGATGGAAATCCCCCCAAACTCCCTCCAACTAGCACTAAGCAAACACTAAGAAATATGAACCCAAGTTTCCAGTTCAACATAACAGTTTCATAATAGCAACCTACTCACTATTTTAATTATCCAAATCAAAAGGCAACATAAAATAAGAATTTAGGGAGCCTTCTGCAACTCTGTTGCAATTCCAGGATCACAATATCCCTTGAAAGGTCTGGCTCCTGGCCAAAACACCGAAGTGTCAGATGGTCAGAGGCATTCCTTTACTCACCATACCAGTTTACTCACACCTGAGGTTTACACATCGATCTTCACTCAGATGTAAAAAAAAGGTTTGCATGATAAACCATAAGGGTTATTGCTTACTTTAACAGGAAACTACTTTAAAAGACAAAAAAAAGAAAAAAAAGAAAGCTTAAAATTTGAGTCAGTCTTCATTTACACAGAATAGATGTGGATGTAAGAGATGCAGATGGTCATTAAAGGTCATAGTCTGAGTTAACTCAGTTCTGATTTCCCACACTGGAACTCCCTTGCTAGACATACAGTGGTCTTTGGGTATATTTAGCCCTTCGTGACTGAAGTAATTCACTTACCAGATTTTAAAACAAATGCATTTTATTGGAAGACTGCACAATTGGGTTCAAAGCATGATTATTTTTTAAATTTCATAATGTGAAGTTTCCATGTTCTAGTCATAAGATGAATCATCTTACAAATGTGGGTTTAGATGAAAAACATGCTTAGATGAATAACATTAAAAATCTTTAAAATCTTGGAATGAAGGTGCATTTAGGTGATAGAGCTAAGCCAAATGAAACAGCTTGCTGTCAAGTGGGACAGCCACTGCCAGCTCCTCTTCCCTTGCAGCTGGTCTGGCTCTTAGCTGAGCCTTGCGTGAGGTGATTCAGTTCACTGAGCTGTGAGGAAAGGAGCCCAGCCAGAAGAAAAACAAAACAAACAGGGGAGACCATGAAGCCAGCCCACCCTGTGGAGCTGCTGGTTCAGCTCAGCTGTCCTACCTGCACCCTTGAGGTGGAAGTATCTACCGCCATAGATGGGATTAGTTCTCAAATGAGGAAAAAAATCACACACTTTGTAGTGTAAATTTTAAATTTTCACACTATGTTTTTTGTCTCTAATGTAAAGTAGTGGGACCAGCTCTGTGGGTAAGATTCACGCCAGGCATTTAATTGGCAGTTGGGGACTTGAACATCTTCCCAGTAACTCCTACAAATAAAATACTGCAAAACAGCATAAGAAGTACATATTTAATTATGAATTCAAACAAAGACATTTTCTTTATACTAGAACTACCTGGTAAAAACCTGTACAGTCCCCCAAAAGACTGGTATTTATGGCATTTTTATAAAAGCTTTCACAGTTGAACGGGCAAAAAAATTAGCTGCCCTTTGCTTAAAGAGGGTCAGTTTTTCTATAAAAGAGCATGTTCCAGTTCTTCCCTGCCCATTTTAGACTTGAGCCTGAGCTTTCAACACCTCGGTGAGGGCTCAGACGAGAGATATTCTCTTGCCAGTTGGTAGTCTGTACAGCACGGAGTAGCCAGCTCCATCAGTAGAGGCTGAGCCTGACCCAAGAAAAACAAGATAATAGTCTGCTGAATTTGTTTTATAGGACACAAGACTAATACCCCAGCTGAAGCCAGCAAGAGCAAAGGTTTGCATCCTGACTGTCCATGTTATATATGTTTTTCTTTAATTAACACTAATTAGTCCATATGCTTTTTGGAATATTGCATGGTTTAGGTCTTAAATCTAGAAACTCTTATGAATTGTACTGTTTATTAAGTGGCTAGTTACCATACAGTAGAAAATGGAAATGTTTTTATTATCATGAAATAGTTTGAGTTGGAAGAGACCTTAAAGATGATCTAGTTCCAAACCCCCTGCCGTGGGCAAGGACACCTTCTACTAGACCTCAACCTCAAAGCCTCAAAGCCTCAAAGACTCAAAGCCTCAACCAACCTAGCCTCAAATATTTACAGGGCTGGGGCATCCACAGCTTCGCTGGGCAACCTCTTCCAGTGCCTCACCCGCCTCACAGCAAAGAATTTCTTTGTAATATGTAATCCAAATCTACCCTTTCAGTCTAAAGCCATTCCCCCTTGTCCTATCCCTACATGGCCTTGTAAAAAGCCCCTCTCCTGCTTTCTTGTAGGCCACTTCAGGTACTGGAAGGTGCTCTAAAGTCTCCCTGTAGCCTTGTCTTCTCCAGCCTGAACAACGCCAACTCTCTCAGCTTGTCCTCATAGGAGAGGATGTTGCAGATAGTAGTCTCAAAAATGTACTCTAATCCTGAAATAGAAACTTGAGTGTTGATTTTAAAATTCATGTTTATTTTTCTTGGCCTGTCTGCTCGGTATAAAAGGTTTCTGTAAAAGTGACTAATTATGTCAGCCATATCTGACTGATACCTGTGAGATATTTCTCTATGATAAATCAGACCAGCTCTGAGTTTAAGCATCAGCACACACATAACACTTAAAGACAAAAACTATTTTCTAGGATTTATCACCCTGTAAATGGAGTTACAACATGTCATTTTCAGCCTTTCATCTTGCTTACCTGTTGCTTGCACTGCAGAGCTCGGTAAGGCAACTGATGAAAGAGGCTTGGTTGGATTACTTGTGAGCAGTTTTTACCAAAACCATTTTGACCACCAAAACACAGCTGAAGGCAGCTCTGATGCAGGATCCTGACTCAAACCCAGGACAAGCAGTGAAACCCCCACAACCTAACTCTAACCCACAACCCTCATTCAATAGCTCCCACGCAGAGATCTCCTGCAGAGAAGAGGGCACTGCCTGTGTATATACACTACTACACACTCCCTGCCTACCCCAGTACATGCTACTATGCATAGTAGCACACACTTGCAGAACCCAGTACATCCAGGGCAGACTCCTTTTCCTCACTGCCGTAACTACTAGGTGTGCTCTTTCTCATGTACAGGCCCATGAACTGAAAAATAAAAAATCCCATTTTGCACTACTTTGTGCCAGTTTATATGAGCTTAGTAATATTAACAAGACCTAATGACAGGGATTTTGTTTCCCACCAAAATAATCCTAACCTACAGCATATTGTTTTCTGACCTATCTTCCCAATGTGAGAACTGCACTGCTGCACGCACTTACCTTACAAAGATTAAAGAGATAATGCTTCTTCCTCTTCAGGCAGTAGAAAACTCGCCTTCAACATCGATACTATGCAAATTAACCTACCACTGGTTTCTCAAAGGAAGCAAGGAGAAAGACAGGCAGAAAAGCAGACAGATGACAGAACACTGGGATTTAATGTTCTGGTAAATGCTTTTGTATTACGACTGCAAACACAAGCAGTGTTTTATATATTTTTATATATATATCTGAACATCAATCCCAATCAGCGCTGCCCACTCAACCATCCAAATTACAGTGAAATTCTAGTGGCTCACAGCTCTGACTTTATTAGTGCAACTCAATTAGATTCAAATCAGATACTCACTGATCAACGTGAATAAAACCAGACTCAAGCCCACCACTCTAGTTCTGCTGATAAACATGCCTCCCTCTTGGAAAGGCTCACTTTAAAAAGTGCCAACACACTGCTGTGCACAACTTGACATCCATACGTTACTCAATAATCTAACAATTAGCAGCTAAAGAAAGGTGAGAGTTCCCTCATTTCTAATAATAACAAGATACGGGCAACTAGCCAAGAATCTGGAACATTAAACAGAAAAACACAGGCAAAATCTGCAAGTGCTTCTTGAGAGCACAACACTATTTGCAGTAAACACATATGGAAACTAAATACCTCCTAGGTTGCCCTCAGGTAGGAAAAGATTGATTGACTGTGATTGGCTGATTGATTGATTGATTGATTGATTGACTGATTTCAAACACATAGTCCAAAGTAGCATGGATAGCCCCTGGTATTGAACCAGGAACTTCAATGGCCCACCTGCACAAAAAAGATAGATTGCACAAAGACGTGTTTAGCTAAACATTACGTTTATTCGCAACCATTTCTGAATACACCATGGATTTCTTTAGAAATTTTCCTAACTTATATCACCTTCCAAGTTATTGTTATTATACAATTAAGTTTCAGCCACCCTGTGTTGAAAACATGTGTATAGCCTTCTCCACTCCTCTGTGGAACAAACCAGCAAACGTTTCTGCAACCTATAGATTAAGTAACAAAAGATATCCTAGTGTCATATCAATCAGAAGTACACAACTGTCCTCGGATGCAGTCACAAAACTTCATTCTTCTGGGCTTGAAGAGTAAAATTTTCAAACACATGATTACTTATCACTGTCTTGAAATAAAACTTAGGAACTGAAAAGCCTCAATCATTTTTGTAAGCTTTACTCCCCTTCTTGCACAATTCCCCCAATTTGAAGAACAGCTTCAAACTTAACAGCCCCTTTAAAGAATTCCATCAAAAGCACTATGAGAAATCTCCATTTAAAAACCTATTCTGTTCAGCATCAATAAATTAAACAGCCTTTTGCCAGCTCTAGAAAAACCTTATTTGTGTTTTTATTTCTAGCATATACCATGTCCATAAAGCATCTTAGCAGTGGGTTCATCTTTGGATCTCACTATTAACAGAGCTAAGACACACTGCCAATAAATCAGTACACTTGGGAAGGATTTTGTTTCAACTGAACTTATTTCTCTGCGCTCAGGAACTAGCTCACTCCAAAGGTTCCCCATGTCCCTGATCACACAAACCACAAGACTGAAAGATACCTCGAGATAACTTGAGATATTTCCTCTTCTTGCCCCAAGGCAGAATGAGTCGCATTTAAGTAATCTCTCAATGGTTATTTCTTACCTTGTCTTAAAATTATCATTCACTTCTTTACACTGCACAAAACCAATGTGTTCATTTCTCCCTTTCATAGGTCCTGTTTGATCACTCCCACTGTTTACATGTGCTTCCACTTGAATGGTAGCTCTATTTTATGTGGCATATGACCCATGCAAGTAATATTTTTAAATGTTCAAAACCCAATATATAAAAGGGAATTCTTCGATGTCCATTTTAGGATAGTTAAAAGGCAATTTATTCTATTCTGGTTCTAAACAGTTAACGCAACTATGGAATGGACCTCTGTTATCCTTGTTTTCCCTTTCTTGTCAACAAAATCTTCTTTATGGTAATCCTGACCACATATACCCAACAACTACCACATACTGGCTTTATTAGAAATTATTCTACAGACAAGGAATTTTTACTATGATTTATTAATTTAAAATTTTAATTATTTTAACTCTGCTTACTGACCATCTGTCTTCTGTTACAGAGCAAAGAGCAACTACTTTCCTCATACAGTCCAAAGTTATCTACCCAAACACTGAAAATCCCATTTCTTGTGTACAACTCAGTTACTTGCTAGGCCTTGTGACAGAACACAGAAAGATGACTCCTTGTTTCCATGAAAGGATTTAATGTGACTGTAAGCTGCGAGGTGTATTGCTAACATAAAAAAATATTCCAGTGTGTTAGTTAAGATGAACTCTCTGTATTTTTTATTTCATATGAAGGTATTCCTGGCTGTGACTCTGTAACTTTGAAATACAGTCTCTTAGGAACCGTGAGCAGATTTAACCACAAATATCTAAACGCGCCTAGATACATGAAGTTATATTTAACTATCTCCCTAGCTAATTAGATCAGGGGACCAGGATCATATGGCTAGATTAATTAAAACAGGGCATTTGTAATAATTAAGTTAGCTATTTGGTCTTCTTTCCAGAGCAGGGAGTCAACAAACATCATTAGTGCAGCAGCCAATGGACTGGCACTTCCAACCACAGATGTGGTCTCACCAAAGCCACTGTTTTTGCAAGACAGCCCAGAAGGCTCTCTTGAACAGTCTGATTTTATTTGTTTGCTTTAAGAAGACCAAAGAAGCTCCTTCCCAGAAGGAATCCCTGAGGCTGCTCAGAGGTGAGGTTTCTAGAGACAGCAAGGTGAGATAGACAAGAGATTCAAGCCAGGAACCCGAAGTTTATTTAAAAAAATCTTAAAATGCTGAGGACCACGTAGCAGACCCACAGTCAAATTCCAAGGGTGTTGAAAAGGAAGTTTGGAACCAGGGAGAACCATGGTTTTTCATTCCAATGCACAAAACTTCTTAGTTATTGAAACAAACATTAGTATTCCTTGAAAGGGCTTGTGGGCAGAGGTCAGGCTGTGAATAAACCTTGTATTTATCTATTCTTTTGGTTCTATCAACACTGTAAGTTTTCTCTGTGTAAGGAGTCAATTAACTGAGCTGACTAGCTGTAATTCTAATGAAAAAAATGTACTTTGAGGGTTTTTTTGGGAGCACAATGTACAGCAGATGATCTAAATCAATACCCTTCAACTCCCTTGCCCCCTACTTGGGGACCCTCCACAGTGACCAAAGGCTATTTTGTGTCTTCACCCTGTAGCTACAAACTTGTCTTTCAGAATAAAAGGCATATATGTATCTGTCATCACGAACTCACTTGGCCTGAACATGGTCCTCACCTTGACGGCATCATACTCAATGTCCACAGCAATCATGATGTCGTCTCTATGATTTATAGATGTTATGCTTTATTTAGACACAAATAAAATCTAGAGCAATTAGAAGTGGATCCAAAGAAGGGTTGTCTGTAAAAGAAACTCAGGCCAGTATGACTGTCACAGCTACTGGCCTTTATGCAATATGCAACCCATCACAGCCACAGCTTGACAGACAAGCTTTGTCTTTTATAATGGCAAATGTTTCTGCTAAAACTGTGTTCTGGACGGTTTCTCAACTCACTAATGCAGTTTAATTATGAGCTTGCAGCAATTTAATTTTTTACAGTAATCAAACAAATCTAGTTCTTCTTGAAAATAAGACTGATAATTCAAGCTATCACAGAAGGTTTGGGTTTTCTGGTGGATTTTTTTCATTTAGTCAAGAGCCACTTTTGCTTAAAACTAAAACAATTTGTAAAAAAGGAAAAATTCTCTCTGCTTGCAGTCAGCAGAGGAAATCACATTAATATTTCTTCAACTGGTAAGAAGTTTAAAACTGTTGAAAGCTTTCAGCTGGCAGAGCTCCAAGTTTTCCATATTGCTACAGGATTTGCATGAAAATTTGTTTAAGACCAAGTTCTCACGTTGATATGATCTCACTTTAGTGAACATCTAGATTTGGGAGCCATATGCATGCAAACCATTGGGGTCTAGTAACATTATCATAGAGTTTAAAATTGAAGTTTTACAAGAAGTGGTTCTGTACTCGTACCTCCATTCACTACATATGAATGCCAGCACACAATCAAGCTGATGACATACATCTTCCTGTGTTCTGCATGTCTGCTAATGCACACATTGCATGTTACTGTGTGATTATGCAGGTGTTCCCTGAAATAGGCTGAGTTACTTCATGGCTAAAAATATGGACTTCTAGAAAGGTTAAGCAAGGGAAATGGCAACATAGCTACTATGATAATTTAATTTAAATACAGATAAGTGAGCTACAGGAACATGGCAGGAAAGGGTACAGAGCCAAATCCAAATGAAAAATTATTTTGAAAACAACAAAACTTTTTTTAATGGGACACCTTTACAAATATGGACAGAGAAAATATGGTATATCCCAACAGGTCAGAATACAGTTTCTAACAAGAAGCATTTGAAATAGCTTCTTCAGTCAGGAGAAAATGTGCCAAATAACTCTTTTTTTTTTTAAGTAGAAAGGAAATAAAAGCTGCTGAGATAAATATTTCTATTCTCAGCCTGTAAATTTATTGTCATTGTTCCACAGAAAATTCCTGGACAGAGTTTTTTTCTGAACCACAAATCTGTCAGTGCAGAATTTCCTTCGTTCTCTATCACCTCTGTGTTTTAGATGGTGAGGCACTCGGATGTTCCTCACAGGGTCAGTGGCTGTGGGAGAGCATGCAACGCCAGCCCATTTCCCTCAACACCATACTCCATGTATCTCAGAGCAGACATGGCAAGTATTTAAAGACACAATATTTACCTTGCTTCAAGCACTTGACATCTGTTAACTGATACGTTTGCTCTTCTCCATAATGTCTTGGTAACAGTGATGTTCCAAGGGAGGTTTGCAGAAACACCTGTAGGTGATTTGCAGTACAGTTTGAACCCTCAGTAACAGAAGGTACCTCAGCACTGAAGGCCACTTTCAATACATCGTGCCCTAGTGGATTGTCAGTACAGTCTGTTGTTCAGTCGGGAATGAGACACCATAAGGAGTGCCACATTCCTATTGCTAGCAGCACCAATAATTTCTTCATGAAACTATCAGTCACTGACTCATCCACAGAAGAGGATGACAGCTGAACTTTCAGTGACCTAATAATCATTCTAGTGCTTACAAAAAAATACTGTAATATTAGTTTTCTTGAGCTATGTTGAGGCTGCTACTCACTGTTACACGAACAGGAAAAGAGTGCACTTCAGTGAACTATCACATTTCAGCACACATGGCAGCTCTTACTTAGCTTGGCTCTAAAAGTATTATTCATTAAGGTAATGTCATCCGTTGAAGGCAACTGGATGGAAAGCATGGGCCACTATGCAGAAAGCTGAATGTTCCTCTAGATATAACTAGGGAAACTAGCACTGAATAAATCATTAAAATGCACAATACTGGTGGAACATCAGACAGCTACAAGCAGCATAAAAGGTTTCTCCCGATACCTCTTCACCGGAGGATGGTTTTTTTCCGGATGAAGATTTCTGAGGGTAGGAAATGAGAAAAGGGAACAGCATACAGGAGCAGAGAATGGATAAATCCCTCTTGCTAAAATTCTTTCCTGTGAGTAATACCAGATCCTTCAGAAAAAAAGTATCTTCAAGGACAACTTGTCACTCTCCCTGAACTCCCACATCCTACATGGAGGATGCTATCAGAAAGCTCTTAGCTATGACTGCTGGAGTTACACAGAACATTTGTGGACTGCAAACAAGGAAAGGGCTTCCACATTTCCACATTTACTTTATTCTGCTAATTTAAGCATTTGAATTACAGGCTTAGGGGCTATCCTGAGCACTTAGGTACCCTACAGAGGTCTCACATGCTCCTAGTGAAAGCCCCAAGTGGAATAAAGTTACAAACCAACAGTACTGTCCTAAATCTCAAGCAAAGTGTGGAATGGAAGAGCTTGGAAAATCTGGCCTCATTTAGAATTTTATGCTCTGGAGAACTTCTGTCTCCCTTGCTTCACAAGGCTTGTAGATCTGAAAAGGAAAGCAATGGCCAGCACACATTTTCACCCTCTCTTCAGTGACACTAGCTCTTCCCAGTATAGACTATACATTCACTGGGGCAGGGTTAACATGCAGGGCTGAGTGATGCTGCTGGGGGAAAATGAGCCCCACTCTCTCAGCACATCTGGTTAGGAAACATGTTGGTTACAGCAGCTAGCACATCTTCCCCATTTGCCTCAGTTTTTCTGATGACAGCAAGAAACCCAGAAGAACTATTTTCACCACCTCAGATCCCACTGAATTTGCCTCCTCCTACCAGCTCAGCACAATTATCAGCAGAAGTCAATCATGCACTTACCAGCACTGGCCAAAATACAGCAACTTTGCGTTACTGGAAACTGTGTGTGAAAGGGAAATGTAGAAATAATCTGAACACCTCATCTAGTGGTGACGGGTTTCACCCTGTCCTTTTCCAGACTTAGTTTTATACCACCTCTAGCCTGTTTTTGTTTTTGTTTTCGTTCTCCGCTAATGACGCGCTTCACTGCCTTGAGGAAGGATGATTACAGGAAGCCAATGTAGCAATTCTCTGGCTCCAGACTATCTCGGACATGTACCAAAGTGTTCCTCATGGTGTAACCCTTCCATGTTTACGCTTGCAATTGGGTTTTCACTGTTTTCTACATCCTGATCTGTGCACATTTCGCATGTGTTTTTCTAAGGTAGGAAGATGAGAGAAACTTGCATCAGTTCTATCATTGTTGATCCATTCTCTGTTTTGTCCAACTTTGCTTCATTTCTTCTCCATAGTTCAGCAATCATCTTAAATTTGTCTAGCAGATGCACATCTACAGGATCCCGCTATGTGACCATCTACTTCATCTTAAAATAGTTAATCACGTCAAGATCTAATTTTGAATATAAGCCCTTCCATCACTGACCAATCACACAAGGAAAACAGTAATAGCAGAAAATAAGTTCAAAAACTATAACCAGGCTCCGTCCTTCTGCAGGGATTATGTTCTACATCCCACTGAGTATCTAAAGACTATTTAAACAGGAGATAGCCAGCAGCCCCCTGATTTTACTACTTGTACAGAACTAGATTGCATTTGTCATGCAAAGTCATGATGGCATAGATTTCTGTCATTAAAATTAATCCTTGAGAAACTTTGTCATTATAACTACTACGCTTTTGCCTGAAGAAAAAGGTTATGCTGCAACACTGCATTCATATCCTCTTCATGCCAATACATCAGGAGTATTACAATCACCATCATGACATCCTCCATCAAGTAGCAAAAGGTAGGTTTCTAAGGCCCAGTCTTATTACATATTCGGTGTTGTATCCTTTGTAAGGACAGTAAGTCTCTAATCAAAATGAAGCTCCTGCCATCAGTCCTACGGTTTACATGAAGTACCAGGTCATGCTGCTCTGAACAGCTGCTAGGGCAGTGTATATAAAATAAAATCTTTTGAAAAGAAGCTCGAATTCCTAAAGGTTAAAAAATAAAATCCCTGGATCAGCAGATCGTAATCATATGTGGCACCTCTTACCAGGCTAAAATCTAAACTATGCAACATGTGACTAAAAAGCATGTGGCTTTCCCAACACTACCGCACTGGTGAGGTACTTGGCAGTCTATACCCAACAAGTCAGGCAACTATACAGACTACTTCATTCCTATTCTGCAGAACACAATACCAAACACATCAAAAGAGATCAGTCTATGATTTATACCCTAAGACAGAAGGTTTTTATTAATAAAACTGTTTCCTCGGAGTTAAATTCCATTAACCGTACTTAAGAGGGAATTACTACACATCTTGCTCCCAGGCAAAACCTGACCATTCCACATGTGTTACAAATCAGTATCTCTTTACATTTATTGGTGTGCAGAAGAAAGTCAAAGGATTTATTTCCATATTCTGGGAAGTCAGGAATCTTTCATGTTTGAGGAATCACATTGCTATCAATCTATTTCTATTTTAAACTTATGAATTTTCATACCAAATAACCAATAGATACACTTTTATATTAACCACATTTCTCCATCTGGAAGTAAGAAGCTTAGGTGGCATCGCGCTTTCAGGGAAGAGAACTGTAAGATACAAGATATTGTAAGGAAGACTTTAAAGTCCTTTCCATTCTGCACGAGCTTTCCCCCTTTCTTCCCCCTGCATATTTTTTTAATCTTGAAAGCATTTCCTACTAATGCATGAAACCCCCATTATGCTGCATATGGTTTCTATTATCAAGTCTATAATGCTTTCAGGAATTTCTTTGATTTCTCTGGTTGTTACCTCATTCTTCTCATTCCTGATTGACACAGAAGCAGCAACCCAAGTCATTCCTAAGTATCTTTCTTTAGTTATAAATCAGTCTCCATACTTCTGTAGCTTACCTCAAAATGGCCTGCCTTTACTATCCTTGTATCAATGAAGGTAAGGCCTTGAATGCTGGTTGGTTATTATACTCTTCATTAAATATTTGAAGAGCATCCACTTTTCTTACTTGAAGAACTCAGATTTTAACCATTAAATTTACATTGCACCCATGGACACTATGTTGACACCTACTTACCTAAATCAAGACCTGGGATTTGTGTGCAAATGTGTACATATGACTGCAGAATATTCTACATACAGATTGGACCAAAGAAAAAAAAACACAAAAATCCTCCAAAATTCTTGTTTTCAAAGTAAGTGTGAGATCAGCTGTCCATGGCAGATCTCCAAATAATTACTAGCTCAATGGTAGCTGAGTGTCTGAAAATGTAGCCACAGAATGCTCCCAAGATTTCATGGGCAGGCCTGTTTCTACCCTGCAATCAGCTTTTGTCCCTCAGTGCATGCCATCGGGCCATGGGTGGGTGCTGGCACAAGGTAAGAATTTAGCATTGTTCGGACAGAAGCCGTCGTGTACACAGGAGGTTCTGCTGAAGGACTTCATGGTTCACTGCATGGGGCAAAGCTACCAGTGGAACACAGCACAAACAGAAGAAGCGTCACTTGGAAAATACAATTTATTTGTATTTTCAGACCTAATTTTGAATGATCAAACCACAAATACTTAAGCACTAGAGACAGCTCTAGACATGGTTCAGAAGTTATGGAGGTTGCATACTTTGAAGTCTCAGGGTAAGGGTATGCTCCGAAGGTGTGCCACTTCCTGAAAAAAATCAACCTGGTATCACCATGTTGCTTCAGAGGGTGTTGCACTTGAAATGCAAAGAAGCATGGAAGGGGGTGGGGGGGAGAGAAAAAAATTTCACCTGATCATTGCTTCAAGCAATAACTTGAACGGTGATTTTACCATTTTTACTCTTTTAATGTTGATTTTAACAGGATATGATATACTCAGAGGCTCAAATCAACAGGAAAAAAAAAGTGCTGCATGATTGCATTTTGGCAGCTACATACAATTTCCCTGTATTACACAATCAGCTATTTCATACATGAAACATACAGGAATAGACAGAGCCACCATGAATTTCCCAACATTTTGTGTTTATTCTGTCCACAGATCAGAGTTGGTGCTCCCTGGCTGAACTGAAACAGCCAGACAAAAAGAAAATACTCACTGCATACAATCCAGTAGCAAGGGAGATCACAAAACAAAGCTTCTCCCACACATGAAGTTCTGTGAGACAATAAGTAGATAGCAAGTGCAAAAACCTTTGGCCATGTCCTTGCTTCTTCTTTTTCCCTTACCCCTAAAGGTTGCCAAAATTCTCAGAAACACCCTGAATACAAAAGGATTGTGTGGGACAAGGAATCTCTCCTGGAGAGAGCAGTAGCAGCAGATGCCACATCTTCCCTCAGTATGGCACTCCCACCCCACACTCTCCCTGGCTTAATGGGGAACATCTACACAGGGAAAAAACCCTCAGTGTTTGAAGCCTGGCCACCAGTCTAGGTGGTGCCTGGCAAGCATCTGGCAAGCAGAGAGGGGACATTTAGACATATTTTAGGGCTCTGATGGCTTCTTCAGAAGAGACCTTAATTGGAAACACTGGAAATACCAAGTAATTGCTATGCAAGGGGCCTTGGGGTGTATGTTTTCTAGTGAATGTTCATCACCCTCGAGGGGAAGCAATAAAATCCACTGCCATCGCCTGTTTTAGGAGCCCATTGGCAATATTCTTTTGTCAGCTTTAACTCCAGCCTGACTAACACACCACTTGTCTTCTCTTCAGAAACTGTCATTAGCTTACAAAATTATCCATTTCAAACAGGCTTAAGCATGCTCCCTCTAAGGAGATCTATATATTCGAATTTTGGACAAGGGTTGGGAAAGAAAAGTGGCGAAGAAGGAACCGGCACCAATGCCAGCATCGCGACGCAACAATTCGAACAAAAGAGATTTCAAGATGTCGCACTAACACGCACGCACACAATCTTCCTCTTGACAGATTGCTTCCCCTCGACAGAGGGAGATGCTTCAGGAGACCGCCCGCCCGGGCACGCAGAGCACGCGTGTTTCTCCTAGACGGAACCGGGCAGGGAGCACGTCCCTGCGGCGTGGCTGCTCCGCGGGGCTTCTACTGCGGCACGTACGCGGCACCCGCTTCGCCCTCTTTGCTCAAAGGGAACCACGAACGACCCCGCGCTGCTGCAGAGGGACCCCTGCCCGCCGTCTCCTGCCCCCCCAAGGCCGCTCAGAGGAGCGGGGCCGGGGGAGATCTGGGGACATCCGCGGCCGCTCGCCTGCCGCCCACAGAAACCCGCTGCGGGCGGGGAGGGGGCGGGCACCACGGCCGGCCTTTTCCCCTTCCTAAATGCCAAATATTGTCTCGGTGAGGTGAGGGGGGGACACGGGCGGGGGGGCACGGGTCCGCTCCGCCATCGCGCACAGTAGCAGGCGCCAAAGCTAAGCCGGGCGCAGCGCGGGGAAGGAAGTGTGCCGGGATGCTGCTGGGTCACCCCGATGAACCACGCCGGGGCTGACGGAGGGCGGGGGGCGGGAAGCGCCCGGGGGTCGCGGCGCAGCGCGGAGCCTTTGTTCCGCCGCCGGCCCCATCCGCGCCGCCGCCTCCGCGCATGCGTCGGGCACAGACAAAGGCGCGGGCAGGGCGGCGGGGGCTCCCCGCATCCCACTCCACTTCGCATCCCCCTCCGCCCCGCATCCCCCCTTTGCTCTGCATGCCCCCTCCACTCCGCATCCCCCCTCCACTCTGCATGCCCCTCCGCTCCGCATCCCTCCTCCACTCCACACCTCCCTCCGCCCCGCATCCCCGCTTTGCTCCGCATTCCCTTGTCGCCCCGCATCCCCCCTTTGCTCTGCATCCCCCTCTCCACTCCGCATCCTCCCGCCGCCCCGCATCCCCCCTCTGCTCCGCATCCCCCCGCGTGGCAGGAGGGTGGGGGGGTCCCGGGGGGGTGCGT
>VZRQ01008525.1:742913-832082 GCA_013397975.1 Machaerirhynchus nigripectus
GACCCCCCGCGATCCCCCTGCAGCACCGCCGCCCCCCGCCCAGCCGCCCTGCCATCTTCCTGGCGCCGTGCGTGCTCTTCTCCCAGCGCTTCCTTTCATGGAGAGCTTGGGGCATCTTCTTTTTTTGTTTTTTTCACCTTTTTCTTTCCTTTTTTTTTTCTTTTTTTTTAAAAACTATTATCATTATTTAAGCAGACTCCCTTTGGAAACAGGCTAAAACCACCGAAAAGAAATTGGGCATAAAACACTATTATTCCCACCACACCCACCGCTACCCCCACCCTTCCCCAAGAGAGCCTTCCCGGGCATTTAAATCTCACGGAATCGCCTTCGGTCCGTTGTGTGCCTCGATCCTGCTCCCAGGTGGTCCCCTCTCGAGGAATCGAGCTCCTCGCAGCGATATTCCTAAAATGTGCCCGGGCAGGCGCCTCCCGGGCTGCTCCGCTCTCTCTGCTCTTAACGATTCACACGCACATCTCTCCCCGCAATCGCGACACAACGGAAGGAGGGGAAATGATAGAAATGGCAAAGCTCTCGCGGGCTGCTCTGTAAAATGGCATAAGTGAGACACACCGCGTCTTACCTTTATGTGTTTTTCCTCTGTCCCTGTCGGTGTGTTTGTGTGCTGGGGTGTCACAAAGAGAGTCCCAGGTAGCCCAGAGCCCCCTCGCCTCGCTCGGAGCGCTGTGGCTCGCCCGCTCGCTCGCCGGGACTGGAGTGCCTAGTGCCTGCTGGAGCACTGCCGCCGCTACCGCGGCTGCTGCCTCTGCATTTCTCACTCTCTCCCCCTCCCTCTTTCCCTCCCTCCCCCCTTCCCTGTGACAGTCTGTGGGCAGTTCAAAAGCCACACGCACTTATTTATTTATTTTCCGGGGCGGGGGATGCGCTGCGCGGCGCTCGCGCTTAGGGGGCGCACGGACCCCAGGTTTAAATATCAGCCGTGCAGGCGGCGGGGGGGGCTGGATCGCGGGTCCGCGAACGCACTTAGCAGCATTATCCCCCCACCCCACCCCTCAAAAAAAAGGGAAGGGAGCGGCCAACCTCCCTGCCCCGAGAAGAGCGGGCGCGGCGCGGGGCCGCACGCCGAGGTGCGGGGCGCTCCGCGACCCTCCGCACCTGAACCGCGGCGGTTGCGACTGTGCACCATGGGGCGGAGGGTCCGTCCCCGGCGGAGCTGGGATGCTGCGCGGCGGACGGAGCGGGCAATCCGGGCCGCCTGCCTACACCTGCAGCCCTGTCGGGGAGCGGGAAAGCCGCTTGCACGGCGGAGAGGGGCGGCACGGGCGGAAGAGACTAAAAAATCCCGGGCGTGGATGCTCTTGGCACGCTTAAGGAGAGGGTCTACCCGTTAAACACAAAAGGCAACAAAATAGAGGAAAGCAACACATTTCTCAGGAGAATGGATCTCTCCCGGTCGCTCCTGCAGCTGAAGAGCTGGCCTGAACGTCGCTGGGGCTTCAGGACTGGTACCACTCCAGCTCTCTCCCCCTGTTCCAAAGCATCCCTGGGGCCGCCGCAGCACAACCGAGGGTGCTGCCAGCACTTTCCCACCGCCCTCTTTTTAAAAGCTGGCTCTGGCGGGGGCCGGGTGCGCCCTGCTCGTCGCTCCGCGCCCGCTCTACGCTGCGAGAGCCCGGCGGCGGCGGGCGATGCGCGGGGCTGGGGCGCCCTNCGGCCGGGCCGGGCGCTGGCTCCGCCGGGTCACCGGCCCCGGAGCCCCACAGCCCGGGAAGGCTGGTGGGGCGGAGCCGCTGGGAGCGGACCGCAGTGGCGGCACGTCTTGGGGGAACATCTGGTTCAAGGGGCGCGATCCGGCTACGCGGGGGCTTCAAAGCCAGCAGCACCATCTTCCAGCGAGAACAATGGAAGCTATTTCCTATTTATCTGGGGACGAGGACCGAGTGAGAGACGCGTAGTAGGCTGGTGATAAGGTTAAGTCCGATTTGCATTTTCGATGGATATGGAGCGAAGAGGGAGTAGGGCAAGCGGAGAGGGAGGGCGCGATGCCCAGGGTCTTCTGAGGGCCGTGGTGTGCGGTGTGATATGCGGTGTGATGTGTGAAGAGTCACGCTTCCCGGACATTCCCATGAAGGAAAACTATCGGGCAATAAAGCGCATTTGAGTTTATGTTTCACACACCGCACCCTGCAACCTGTAGCTGTGCCGAGCATCCATCCAGCCGCTGCCGGGGCGGGGAGCTGATCCGAGACGCCAGAGGAGAGGCTCGGGGACGACCGGGCAGCGAGGCGGGAGCCCCGTTGTTCCCCTGCGGTCACACAAAAGCCCCGGGCGTGAAGGAAGGAAGGGAGGGAAGGAGGAGGACGGGCACGGCGGGTTCACCGGGCAGGAATAATGCCCTGTATTTTTCGTGAAAGCGTTCACAAGCCACTCTTTTCCTCATATTTTTATTTCATAGGGTTTTATTTTCCTACTTCTCCTTAGTATCTCCGCGTTTTCCCGGTGGTTTAGCCCTCTCTCTGCAGCCGCCGAGGCGCAGAGCTCTCCATGCCACACCTGCCCCGATGCAGCATCCCACCCTCCTGAGGCGCGGTGCGGGGCTGGCTGCGCCCTGCCGCAGCTGGGGGAGGGAGGGCAGTCGGACCCCTTCCTTCCGCGCCCCCAGCCGCGATATCTCTGCGCTCACGATAACAGGCTTGGAGGGGCGGCTGCACTGCACGGGTGAGGCTTGCAGCAGTCAGCGTTAAATTGGGTAATCGAGGAAAAAGAGGAAAGGGAGGGGGACACGCCCTGACACGTTCTCGGCCGTCGGAGAAACGGGTAGCTGCTCCCCACAGAGGCGAGGCGCGTCCCGCCCCCGCTCTGCCTCCTCGTAGCCCGGGGTAGCAGGGGTCCGGCCGCCCGCTTTCCCGGGAGCATCCCTGTAGAGGGAGCAGTAACGGCGGGTGCTCGTCGGGGGCCTCCTGCAAGGTCAAGGGAGAAAACCCCTCTCCTCAGTTTTACTTCTGAGCCAGTATTTGTGAGGCAGCGCTGGAGAGAAGTGAGAGGCAAGATGGGTCCAAAATTCAGCCATGGAGTAAGGCAGAGGTGGGCAGAACACAGCAGCACGTCTGCAGAATGCCTCAGTGAAGGACTGAGGGCCTGGGCTGGGCTGAAATCACTCCTGGACCATGGGTAGGGCTCAGAGGGAGCCCCAGGTTAGGCTGGGCAGGGACAGTCAAGCCTAAGAGTGCCCATGTGGCCATGACATTCAGACTGTCGAGAATGTCTTGTAAAATTGCTCAACCACTAAAGAATTAGTATGTAGCAATATTAAAGGGAAAGAAAGAGGCTGTTGTTTAACTCTGTGCTTAAACGTGGTCTTAGGCAATGAATGCTCACCTGCATGAAATCGAGGACTATCAGACTTTGTAGCTGAATTATAAGTTACACAGGGTTCATAGTATATCTCAGAAATAAAATTCCTGAGTGTGTTCTGAGTAATTTGCTTGGAAAAGCCCGGTACAAACAAAAATGGCACAGAAATAGTCATTGCTACTATCACTTTGTGAGGGGTTTTGATCCTTTTACTGTTTTCAGCAGCTAGAGGGCTGAGATGGTAACCATAGTTTACCAGCTGGTATTCTTTTAAATACACCTACATGCTAAATTATGTATCTCAGAACAGCCAAATTCAAAATCCATCAGATGCTCACTTCAGTTACTCAGCTGCATCAAGGTATGATACATATCTAAATGTCTTACTTAATGAAAGTGATACTTTTAAGCAAATGGTTATTCTAAGCAGCCTTTGAATATCTTTGTCTTAACTAAGGGTGTGTGAGGTATCCTCACCTTTTTCTTCTGAAATTAAAATACGGTATCTGGAAGAAGAAGAAGTGCAGAACAGGGACACCTGCAAAAAGATGAACAACCAGGTCTGTTGTGGAAACACAGGCAAGTCTAGGCCCTTTTGGGTAATTAACAGCTGCTTTTCTGAAATCCACACTGTTACTCTGCTTTGACAAATGCCCAAGCTACCTCTGTCTTCTTAGCCAGCTCTTCTGCCACCTCTTGCCACTTACTGTATCTCAGTGTTCTTCCCTCCAGCTTCAATATTTCAGGCCCAGCCTTGTTCAGCCCTGTCTCTCTTCCAGGTGTTACCTGCTGTCATATTTCCATCTTCTCCAGAAGGAATAAAATCCAACCCTCAATACTCTTTCCTCATCTTTAATTTTTATTGTTTGTTCTTCTGATTAATAAGTCTTTGTTTTGTGGTTATACTGGGTCTGACAAGAGCTACAAGCCACGACTCTTAGCCCAGCATTTCCACAACACAAGTCCAAAGTACTCACAAGGCCACCTCCTCTCTCCTTCCACCACTCTGCCTGTATCCATCACCCACAATTCCATTTTTGTGTCCAATTGCTGTTTGAACTTTTTTCTCAGAAGAAGCTAGGATCAGTAAGGAGTCCCTATGCTGAAGTAGCGGGGGTCTTTCCATCTTACTCCATAGGAAGAGAGAGATGACCAGCAAACAAGAAAAAAAAAACCAAGTTAAAACACTCACCTCTGCCTAAATTCAGCCTTGCAAATGAAAGACCACCTTCCTCGCACTTACCATCATAACGGAACAGAAGTAAATCCAGGCTCCTGACAGCTCAGGGCTTCCCAAACCTGCCAGCTCTGGCTGCAGCTGCAGGAACAGCTCGGGTCCCCCGGCCTCCAGCTGCTGTCCTGTGCTCCCCTATTCCCGAGTTTATACCACAAGAGGGAGCATTTTGTTCAGTGTATTGGCAAAACCTGGTTTTCCCGGTATCCAGGCAAAGAGAATAACCGCAGTTTCCCGTATGTAGCGATTTTCCCAAGCCCGTTTACCCATAAACATTTTCGTAATAATGGTTTTTTTTTTTCTTTCACCACGCTATGCAAATTTCAAGCATTTCGTAATATTATTATTCACGTAAAATAAATTTTGTAAAGAATATCTAAACTGTAATTACAGCTTAATTCCCTGTTGATCTCTTGGTTATAGAGTCATTTATTTGGGGGCAAATGCAAGTTGCCAGTGCAAGACATATCTAAAACGTTCTATTTGCAGTGGGTATAATTCTCCTCACCTATATAAATACCAGCTACATAAATTATATATATATATAATATATAAATATACATAAATTTCAAAAATTGACTGCAACAGCATAGGCAGACACAAGGTATTATTTCATAAATTTGAAGGCAAAGCACATAAAATAAAGAGCTTTGATCAAATCCCAAAATAACAACATCAATAAGTCACTACTGGAACACCTCAATCCAAATTTAAGTCCTGACATGAAGACAGATGCAAGCCTCTGATAACAGTTTTAATCTGGACAACTCAAAGTCATATGGTGGTAGGCAAATCTGAGTCTAGTTTTACCAGGCTGGTTCTGTTTATTCCATAAGAAGCGGTGCTTCATGCCTATAGCCAGGTAGGGATATGTGGGTTGTGAACCCTGCTTTACCCCAGCTTGGCTTCAGCTCAATCTATAACACAAAGCAAATGTGCCTCCCAGGAGGTCCTGCACTAGCCATCTATTTTAAAAGGCTTCTCTGCTCCACTGAAGTCTGCATACAAGTTTTTTCCAAAGATGGATACATTTGCTGTTCTGACAGTTCAATTATCTAGGTTATTTCTGTCTCTTATCCCAGTTACCCTAAAGAGTTACAGTTACTTATGTGCAAAAGAAGCAAATGTGCTCAATTACCATAGGCTTGCCTTATGATTTATGCATGCCAGGCTTCTCCATGACCATCTATAGGTTAGATCTTGGACTCTTTGCTCCATTTTCACTGGCAAGTTCAATTGAAGCAACAGCTGAATAAGGTATTCACTGTTTGGCTTCTATGGCCACAAAAATGTCTTTCAGTTAACAGCTGGAGCGACCATATCAGTGTCTTGATAGTGATCAGAATTGGCTTCTCTTGTAGTATTTTATTCTGTTCTCATTCAGCTACAAGAATGTCAGTAATGCAGGATCAAATGCACACCTGACTGGATGATCAAACTGATGTGACAGCTACCTACAATGTACCTCCTAAAAGGCGGGAGAAGAGAGTGGGCAGAAAAGAGTGTCAAATACCCTCAGAGAAGAAAAACATAATTCTTTGCTCCAGTACTTGGTGTTCTGATCTCTGCAATGAAGGATGCTTACACACTTCACTTATTGTAGTAAAACATTATTCTGTCTGAAACACAAATTTTTGGATTCCTACCTTGAGAGAGAACTTCTGGTTGTGAATGCCAGGGCCGTGGCCCTGAGGGGGCTGTTGGCCCTGACTGCCCCTGCCAAGCCTCTCCTGGGACTTCTGCCACTCCCGCCCACGACCCAGTACCCCACTGCAGCTCAGCCCAAGTCATCAGTCCCTGTCTCAGCTTTTACACCACCCTTGTCCTGGATCCCATCCTCATCTCTGACCCAATCTTCTACTTCTTTCAACTGAAACTTCTGGATGGACCCTGGATCTGGTTTATCTCCTTATCTTGCCGCTCTCTCAGCTCCTGGCTCCTCCTGCCTTGTGGATTAGCCCCATGCTTGCTGCTCTGCAATATCCAGGTTGTCAAAGGGGCCTGCTGGCACCTCAGTTTGCTGTGTAAAGACAGCACAAAATGCAGTACCTTGAGGTAACTCCAGCTTAAGCCATTTGGTTTACTTGGCACACTGCTCCTTGGTGAAGACACTCGTGACATTGGTACCACAGCTCAGCTTTCAGATTCAAGCTGGGTCACATGGGTCCACTTGAGGATCACCTACATCTGTACTTTGGCAAACACTGTCTTATAATTAAAACTCTCCTATCAGTGCCAGTGTTACTCGAGTCAAAGCAGAGAAAGTACAAGATGGACAAATTTTTCTGACAGGGGCAAATATTCCTGAGACCTAACTGTTGTTGCCACTGTTGACACCACTCCCATCCTGGAAGCTGACTGTGGGAAAGCCTGGGGACTCATTGTATGAGATCAATTTATAGGATCATTTGGTTTTCTTTCTACTGTCTTCCTACTGCTTATAAACATATTTTGTATACCTTGCCTGTCCTTTCCCACCCTCTCACAATGAAGGGTATCTCTAGATCGGGAACTGACTGAAATTAGGTGTTCTGAGGATCCATGGTGACTGAAGTGGGCATGGAAAAGAGTTTAAACCTGCATAAATGACAGCAGCTCTAGTCCTACAGCCATCTTTCTCAGTCCCCTTTATTCCTTCAGCTTGGAGGCACTAGATTTAAAGCTGTTTCTTTACTGTGCTATTTGTGCCAAGAGCAAGCTGCAAATGACTTGTGAAGAGTCAAATTAAACAACTACCATTGAGGCTGCTAAAGCTAAAAATACTTGTAAATGCTGAGATTGAAGTGGCTTCCCCACAAAAAGAGTCAGATTGTATTTATGCCTCAAATCCATTATTCATCAACTTACAATACGTCCATAGAGTTGTTGAGACTACTCCTGTG
Organism: Machaerirhynchus nigripectus; assembly: GCA_013397975.1. Lineage (NCBI taxonomy): Eukaryota > Metazoa > Chordata > Aves > Passeriformes > Dicruridae > Machaerirhynchus > Machaerirhynchus nigripectus. The sequence continues at coordinate 750,345 of VZRQ01008525.1, forward strand.
TGCAAAAACACTCCTCTGCTTCCAGTCAAGAGCCAGTTGTGGAGATTTATCTGAAATCAAAATGTTAGCAGTAGATGGTCACACAAAGGACCCAGTGCTTCAGACTACCAAAGCAAGTGTGAGCAGCCACGTGGTAAGTTGAGCACCTCACGCCTAGAGGACCTGTCTTTTCCTGCCAGAGATGGGTACATTCTCAGACCATGGGCCGTACATTCAGCCACAGGATTCTCCATGGTGGAGCAAGACAGGCTGTCTGCTTCCTAAATGCTTCTTTGAAATGTTACACTACACTGATATTTTTATTTTCACATTTTTACGTGCCAAGTTTAGTTGTAAGAGAGGATGGGTGAAAGTACTTGAGCTTTAAATAAGCCTTGTAATGTGCACTACCAGCTGTTTGTAGCTGAATGACAGAGGGTCTGTAGCCAGGCTGTACCTTTTGCCTTTATTGGGTGAATCTTGTGGATGCTACAAATGAAAGAACATATGGGGATTCCTGACATATGGTAGGATCAAGGTTGTCACAGTACATAAATCAAACACTTACTTACACAAAATGATTCAAGCTTTACTGAAAAACTTCTGAAGGAAAACTATAAAGGCCAGTGGGATCTGTGGAGATGCAGAAGCTGATAACTGACTGTACTCCAGCACAGAAATATCAGACATTGCCTGCTTTATCAGCCACAGTTCACTGACCAGTGTAACTGGACAACTTCATGTAGTAGAAGCAGATGCTGCTTTTGCTTGCCCAGCAGCTCCTCTTTGTTTAGGGGCTGGTAAGAGCCTTGGTGACAGGCATGGCTGATGTTGCCACCACACTGCCATTCTGTCCCTCACTGAAGATCAGTTAATTTCAGTAACAACCATTCAGACCATGCAAACAGCACCTCCAGCTTCTATTTAGTGAGTTAAAAAGCTGGTAACTTTCCTATGGGACAAGCAGGGCATAATCTTTTCTCATCAAAATCACTAAAAGAGGCCCCACTGCTGGTAGGTCTGACACAAAACTCAGAGGACAAGCCACCTGTTGGAATGGAAAGTTTGAACTTTCTACAAGTACTTTCCAAGTGTTCTTCCTGGAACACCATCCTTTCCAACATGGTAAAAGTCCCAAGCACCTTCCAGAAGAACTGTGACCAGTAGTAAATGGTGTGACCTTACAGTCTAGACTTCCTCAGCACAGGACTTTTGTGAAGAGGAATATAGTTTTACTTCTGTTCAGTCAAGTTCAAGATGCCAGCTTGTACTGACCCCATCTGCTCTTTGGTCATGAGCAAACTTGTGTGTTTTAATTCATCAGTCAGGATAACAAGGCTAGTACCACACCTGGAGGTTAAGTGCCAGTTTAGTAAATGTGTCCTGGGTTTCATGAGCTCCATCATCCTGAGGCTGAGCTGTTAATAAGCAAAGGCTACTAGTCAAATCATTAAAGGGTTTTTGCTCCAAATATGGTAGCCACTGCATTAGCAGGAAGTCTTTCAGGCAGCTAGTTGTTTGAACTGAGAAAGTGAACTAGGAAATGAGAGAACAAAACAGTGGCCAGTGAACAATGAATTATTTAGAGTTTAAGAGATGTTTTAGCTCTTCTTTGTGCTCTCCCTCTCCACCCTCGCCCCTTCCTTCTCTTACAAACCAGCGCTTCAGCTCCTTGGCAGGGGTTTATACCATTCTTCACCAATGCAAAGGGAATGTAAGGGATCTACACAGACTCATAATCTAAGTAAAATCAAGTAAAAATTGATTGAAAATCAGTCACAGTCATCTTGCTTTTTGGTCTTCCATCTGCGCAGTCTGTCCTGTTGCAGTGTGGGGCCATTTCTCCTGGTCATACACACCCATGTGCTATAGTTCCTAACCAAGGCAGGTCAAGCAGTAAGGCCGTGGTGCTGGCTAGGCTGCTGTACGGTGTGAGGATCATAAAAAGCATAAGCATGAGTGATGCCCCTGTAGTGGGAATAAAAGATCCTAAGAAGCAGCAAGGCTAGATTTACTGGGGGCTGTATCCCTCTGTTGTACTGGTAGATAAAGGCAGTGATGCTGGCTCAGTCACCTCCTCCTGCTTGTCCCAACATAGCCAGATGACTGAAATTATGCTCCAGGGAGGAAATACTGTTTCCAGAACTGCACCTAGAGAAGATGATTTCCTCCTTGCAGAAGAGAAGAAGGGTATTGGAGGGGTTATCAGATCAGTTTGGGAAGAAGCTAACCTACACACAAATTTTGGCATGGAAGCCGCCAATACTAAGAATAAAAATCCTTACTGTTGCACACAGAACAAAAAGCTGACCGAGGCATTTTGGGCCAGTCATATTCTGAGAGAGTACTGGTTTTCCAGAGCAAATGTAACAGGCTTACTTTTGAGGATTTGAGGTGCATTTGCAGTGATGTGTAATGAATGCATAGGCATGTGCATGTTCTGAAGCTCCAATCTTGTTCAGTCTACAATCTACAACATCTGGTTTTCTTGTTCTGCAACTTCTACTCAATGTCCATTTCTTTTTTTGGTGAAGTTGGTCACATAACTTAAAGCAAATTCTCTTGCCCTCTTTCTTTGCCTTTCATTTTCTTAAAAGCCTGTTTTTAAGAAAAAGTATATTCTGGCCTGACTAATTAAGCCTCTGAGCACAGATGAAATTCAGTATTAGCGGACAAAATATAAGCTTTCCCATGTTGCTTTCTCAACTGCTTTCTTCTATCTATAGAAGCAAATACTTGTTAGCTTTTTCTATAGCATTTTGGAAATTTTGAAATTATTTGCAAAATCCTCAGTTAGAGAGTCAGTCTTTCTCATGGAGGAAAAAGCCTGTAGCCAGCAATTTATTTTACAGCCACAAAGCAATTTAGTCACAAGAGCCACAAGATGCCCCAACCAGACAAAGAAATAGGAAACTTGAAGGAAGGCTGTCTTTTCCTTCTGCTCCCTGTAACCACTGACATTTGTAAAGCTGCTTTCAGCTCAAAATGCAAAGGCACTTGAGGCTGGTACAGCTCATTCCCAATACCATGCAATGAATGAAAGATGCTGAAGGTTTGCCTCCACTTTCAGCCTTCTGCTGAAGACAGAACAAGATTTTCTTTGGTTAATCAATAATTATCAGGAATGTTGAGTTCACTACAAGGTAGTTGGCTTGTAAGGAATCATGGGAAGAATATACTGCAAGCTCCTGCACTTTTATGATACAAAGGCTGAACCAGACCATTTTTACCACAGTATGCTAAAGTTAATATTGTAATATTGTGAACAAAAATTACATTAGTTTGACTAGAAGTTGCTTTCCATTTGATTGCCTAATTATTAGTTTCTGGATTTATGTGCAATCCAATTTTGTTGATTACTGAGACTTTTCAAAATAAAGTGCCTGAATATAGTATTTCCTCTTCTCTCAACAAACAAACGACTCTAAAAAAATATCTGCTTTGAGATAAACAGGGGCGAAAAGACATAAGCTGAAATTACTTCCTTACCAAGAAGTTTTCCCTGACAGTCTGAAATGTATATCCTTCCCTTATACACAGCACAGGAGCAAAATAAACTCCTTGGAATGCCATGTTTCAAGACTACAGACACATCACAGCATATTACAAGAGCTGTTTTGAGGAGTTATGTAACTCAGTTTTCTGCTTAAATCAGGGCAATTATTAATGCTAGATTAGGCCTGTCGTGGCTTCGTCTGGAGAAGTCTTGAAAAGCTTAAATTTCGAGACTCTACAGCATCTCTCATAGCTTCTTCCAGTGCTGCATTACCATCTTGGTGAACAATATCTTCCTAATGTCTAATTTGAACCTCCCAAATCACAAAATGTGTCCCTTACTCTTGTCTGCTTTCTGCTTGCTACTGTAAAAAGAAGTTGGATTTTGTCATCTTCCTAACTTCACTTTGTATAGTCATAGGCTCTTCAATCTCCCTGTTGTCTCTTCCTTACAGGACTAAACAAGCCCAGCTCCCTATGTTTTACCTCACAGCTTATGTATTCTGTGTCCTCTGGCCACCTTGGTAACCTTCTGCAAGACCATCTCCCTCTTGAAATCTGTCCCAGAGCCAGACATGTTAGTCCAACTGTGGCCTCCCAAGCAGCAGATTAGAGCAAGGAATAACCTCCCTCGATCTACTAGCCATGCTCCCCTAATCTTTAGCCATTTGCTTTATTCACAGTGGGAGCACACAGTTGTCAAATGTTCAGCCTGGTATCCACTGTCACACCAAGGAACGCTTGTAATCCCAGGTTTTTCCAGTGAGGCTGCTGTACTTCCAGGCAGATCCCTGCTAGTACTGATACACTGGGTTATTCTGCCCAAGGTGTACTTGTACTTACTGAGTCCCATTTTCTCAGGTCACTGTGAACCTGTGAAGAGCTGTAAAGTTCTACCATTTGAGGTGTCAGTAACTGCCCCCTGATTTAGCATCACCCACAAATTTGTGGAGGGTGTGTGCATCATCAAGACTGTGGATGAAACACTGGATAATACGGATTGTCATGTTACCCTCTGAAGAACTGCACTAGTTAGCAGTAAGATCTCAAGCCATTGATTTCTATCCTTTGAGCCCAAATTTCTACTCTAGTCAAGTCCAAACTTCCTGAGCTGCTGGGTGAGATTTGGGTTACAGTAGGAGGTGATGTCAATGCTTTACTAAAGTCAGATATATTATACCCATCACTCCCCCCCAGCCTTCATGGTCAGTCATTTTGTCAGAGAAAGTAATTGGCCAGCAAAGGATGATTTACTCTTTAGAACTGTTGACTAGCCCTCATTACCTTCTTGTCCTTGGGTTTGGAAATGTCCAGAGGACACAGTCCTCAGCTACCTCTCCTGATGGTCATCCTTTCCCGTGGACCACATGGTCCACAATCACACAATCACATCACAACAATCACATCAGCTGTCTCTGTCAGCATCCACCTCTTCCCACAAACTGAGTGTTTCCTCTAATGTGTTCTGCCCCGCTACTCACCAACTCTTTCCAAATATATGCTAGTACACACAGGGCTCTGGGAACAGGTTCTGTCTGCCAAGCAAGAAAGATTTTATTACTTCAGTACTTCAGTCATTTCCCTGTTTGTTACTGGACCATCTCCTCATTCATCTACTGACCTACCTTTTCTCTGAGCTTCCTTTTCCAGCTAAGTTCCTGTAACATTTCCTATTGCCCTTTCTGTCCATGCCCAGTTTTAGCTCCGGACACACCTTCTGTTTTGACCATCCTGATTTTGTCTCTGTAACATTTGTCCTAATGCACTTCTCAGCAATATTGTTACACACTTATTTCATTGCCTTTCTTTGTTATGGCTTCTAGTGTGCTCCTTTTTTGTGTGTTTTAGTTCATTGAGAAACTCCTGACTTAGCCGAACAGGCCTTCTGCCAGAATTCCCAGTCTTCCTGTCCAACAGGATGGTTTGTTCCTGAGCTCTCAAGAAGTTTTCTTTAAAAATTAGCCAGCTTTCCTGGGCATCTTTCCCCTTCATGGCTGCTTCCCAGGGCACTCTGCCTAGCAATTCCCTAAAAATAAGCTGAAGTCTGCTCTCCTGAAATACAAAATCCTAACCCTGCTGCTTTCCTTCACAGCCCTCCTTCAGATCCTGAGCTCAATCATCCTGTGGCTACTGCAGCCCAAGCTGCCAACCATGACTGCATTTTCCACTAGCTCTTCACAGTCTGCAATAGGTCTGGCAGAGCTCAAACACAAGTTGAGCCTTGAACATTTCCGTGTTGTGAAATTATCACCAATAGAATTTAGGGATTTCCTGGAATGTTGCTATGTTGTTGGCATCTAGAAGGTTGGAAAACAGGAGGATGAGAGCATAAAACTAAGAAACCTTTACTAGTCATTTTAGAAAGCCTCATGTGCTGTGTCCTCTTGGTGAGGTAGTTCTTACGGACTCAGTGGACCCTCCTTCTGGATTCTTGACATAGAGACGTGCTCAGTGAGTGTGTCCTCCAGCTCTATGCTGAAACACTGGACAGTCTGACTCTTAATAAGACCTTCTCTTCTTCCTTGGTTGTGCCCTTTTCTTCCCCTGCTCATCCTTCCAACAAGGCATGACTTATTCCTGCCTGATCATGGCCTTCAGTTACTGTTCAGCAGGGATTCATGCTATACAAAGGGGGAATACAGGATCCACGTTCGAGTTGTCCAAGCTTCTAGCCTGTTTCTAGCTAGCTTACTGTTCACTCTCACAAGTTATGCAAAACCTGCTGCATTATATGTTTCACATTTTGGAGTGAATAGAAGTCTAGGACCTGTCCCTCTTATCCTTCTGCAATCAGGGGTAGATGAAGTTGTGATCTGAAACGGGACAACACAGTTCTTCCCTGTGACATGTCTCACAAGAACAGACAAAGTGTGAAATGAGTCACAGACAAGCCCCAGCACTCAGATTCAGTTTTCTACCCACACCTGCATTTGCACCCTTGAAAATGCAGAGAATGGTTAAAAAAACAATGACTTCGCCTACACTGTGATACTACAGTTATGCTGCACATAAGAAAATTCAGGCAGAGGAAAAGAAGAAAGAGAACTTGCTCTCAACTTCAAAGTAGTCAGCACATTCCTTTAACTCAGGAAACCCTCGTAAAAATGTAAATATATCCTATTTCCTATTGTATTCAGTAGTGCCTATATACATACAGCGATACAGTTCACAGCAATCTCTTATAGAGCTCCAGCCAAGCTAAATGCTTTTGAAATGCTAATGAACACAATGAAACAATTCTTCATAACCCAAAACACTGTCATGCACTCAATAAAAGGAAAGCATCCTTAGGAAAGGCTGTCTGTCCCCTTTCACATGGGAAACACTGCACAGGTTTGGTCTGTAGAACTTTTGAGTGAGAATCCAGAGCCACCTTCAAGTACTCATGTGGATTTTGTTATATGCCTGATTATTTAAAAGGAACTGTTTTAAAATGTGTTTCAGCTACAAATAAGGAAAATTATACTTGCAGTCCATGTAATAAGCTGTAAGTAAGACTGTATGTGGCTTGTGTACACCTCTTGAATTTGTGACGCCAAACAAATTTCCTTACCAATGGACATAGGAATGCATCATCCTAATGGGAAAGATACAAATATATGTGTGAATAAGCAGATACCCCCTGAAACATTAAGAATCACTAATGCCAATGAAAAGGCATTTTAGATTACTTTGAATTTGTTGTCTCAATCTTAGGGTGAATGGCAGTTGTGGAGAATTCATGTTTTCTGCATTTGCTATTTGCTGACAAGACAAAGAGTTTTCTGGACTCCAGGTCACAGGACAGTGTTGACAGTGCCACTGTTGATGTTCTATATGAAGGAAGGTGTGGAAAATAAAACATTTGCAAACAGAAATGCAAAATCTAAACTTCTTTCCCCCATCCCCTTCACAACTTTGAACCAATCAGGCAGTTTTATCCAACAGTGACAACAGAGATCTCACATGAAAAGCTTGCATGTATTAATTTCTGGAGGGACTCCAGCTTTGCTCTACTTTAGGGAAAGGTTTTAATGTCAAGAATAACAGAAAGTATTGATATGAGCATCCTGAATGCCTTGGGTTTAGGGAAAAGTTTGGACACATCTTTAGACAGGGAATTGAGTCAGGAGGCACAAAGTTATTAAAGGCACATTTAAAAACATTTCTCTTAAGGCACATGTACATAGCAAGTCAGCATCTCACATAAACGAGACCAGATGTGCTGCGCAGATGTTGGATGGTCTGATTTTACTGCACACGTGCTTTGCAGTTGCTGTGTGCACATGCAGCACAACATGTGTGTGTGTGGTAGACACTGGACACCAGCCACAGGGATCTGGAAAACAAACTTCCACTTGTTACAGTAACTTCAATTGCTCACAGAGTTCCTCCTCTCCTTGCACAAAGCTGTTTCTCTTGATACTTTAAATCTAGCAAGGCCAGCAGGAGGATCACTTCCTTCAAACACTGTGAAGCTCTGCAGTGCATAATTCTCATAGCTTCCCAATTGGCTTCTGCCTTTTAGAAGGGATCACAGAGCACCACAAACTTGTGTGCTACGAATATCACCCACTGCTGTCAAAGGAGTTCAAGGCAATGTAGTTCTAAGTCCAGGATGGTGGGTGGTCTTCCTAGACTCTTGGCTTTCTGCAGTGTGTGAACCCTCTCCAGTAGTGTCTTAAGCAAAATAAATGATTTGTCATGTGTCTGGTCCCTGCTTTGAAAAATCAGGCATAGCTTTCAGACTGCCTCCCTGGGAATAAGCAGAGCAGCACTCTTTGCTGCACTACTGTGTTCTGCTCCACTAGATACTGGAGATCTACCCAGTTGATTTAATGTTGGTGACAAGTATCCTTGGAGAGAGTAGATCAGTACCATTTTTTGCAGCAGACATTGCTAGAAATGGAATTATCAGAAAGCTTCATGCTTCTGCGCATTTACCAATTCAAAAATCAAGCAGAATCCCCTTAGGGCTAGTTTTGATCCGAGGAGAAAGACTAGTTTCAACTATTTACAATTTGAATGAACTTTTTAAGCAGTAGAATGTTTAATTTACCCTTCAGTTCTACAGAAATAGCAGATTTAATAAGAATCAGACTCTTGGAGCAAGAAATGGGCCATTTTTTAACAATTAAAATTATTCAGTCTTTCCTAAAATGATTGCTGGCACTGCTATGGGAAGTGCATTTTTGTTACAGGAACATGGTGTTTATAGTCAGTCCCTCAACATCTTTATAATTTCAACTCAACCAATAGCCACCAGAACTAAACAAGATCTGAGCAAGGTCATAATAGTACTTTCATTAATAGTCTCATTAACATGAGTCTTTTTAAGAAGTGTAAAATATCTGAGCTTTCTCAATTGTATTTAAAAATTGGAACATAGAGTGTTATTTTTGTTGACATTTGTTGCACTTTTAGTGAACAAATAGGCTGGAAGGATACTAACAGGAAATTCTGTTCACAAGATAAGCAGCTGCTAGCCCCCAAAGCTTCAAAAGTTCATAAGGGCCAGAAGAATTTTCTTTCTGTGCCTGATTTAATGAATAGTCAGCATTCCACACCAGCCAAAGGAAATTCTTTGGGGACAGTTTTTACAGAAGCAATCAAATCTTGTGTTTGTGTGAAGAAGGACAGAGCTTGCCGTTTGTTTGTGAAATAACAGTTTCAAAGGTTATGCTTTCACCACAAAAATCTTGAACTGTTGTCATTCCAAAATGCTTGAGAACCAGCCTATTTTGTAACTTACTGTTTAGTTTCTGGAAGGAGTCTTAGTCCAGAACATGTCATTGTTTTCATATTAGAAACCCTCATGACTTTAATGCACTTTTCTTGAAAAGTGTTTTGGTCTGGCTTAAAATCATTCACAAAACAGCTAACAGAGAACTACTTCAGTCTTTTGGTCTTCTGCTTTTGGCCCACAGATGCTACAGCTTTCAAGCAAACCCATAAAGGAAAGGCTAAAACAGCACATCAGTAATAAACTGCATGATCCATTAGTAAGCTCTTAAAATGGGTGTGTCTTCTGCAAATTTCTCAGGGCTGTGTGGTAAGACACATCTTCAGCTGATGCAAATGACATAACCTCATTTATTACTGCTCTGCTTATTTACATCAGTCAAAGCTTCAGACCTCGTGGGTCACTGTTAACTCTGGGAAAATTCCATGTTCCTTTGGAAATACTTGCTCTTGGAAAAGTGGTGTTGGATTTTTATATGTAAAACATGTTCAAGGACAGTCCTTGATAGCAAAGATGTGATAAATTTAACTTTAAACAGTGTGATTTCTTATGAAATCATAAAATAAAGATGAAATGCAACAAGTTAATGCAGGTCCTGTGGGATCTATTTGTAGATGGGTGGTGACATTTTAGAGCCCCGAATTCCTTCCAGTGGAAAAAACATGTTGTAAGGAGCTTGGCATTCATGAAATCTTAATCCAAAAGGTAGTAAGCCATGCTCATTGCAGGGAGATTGACATCATAACTTCAAACCTTTCACAAGCCCAATGACAGAAAACATGGTAGGCCTTCAGTCAAATTGCTCTTCAGTTCTTTTCAACATATAAGAAGATAAATTGTAACATTTATGTTCTGCTAAAGTTTGGTAATCTGATAATGGGGTCTGACGGCCTAGACAATAAAAAAACACGTACATAATGTAACATTGATTGCTTTCACAAACACTTTCATTGATAAACTGAGAATTTTCTCAAGGCTTATGGAATGAGGGAGCAGAGGACCACACAGCTGCTCTGACCATGTTGCATTCAAGCTGCTTCTGGGCCATGGGCATTCCAAATTGACAGGCACTTGAGTATTCAGCTGCCTTGGACCAGAACTGATCCAGTTGGTCCAAGCATTTTCTCTGATTTCCCTATCAGTAATGCAGCCTCAGAAGGTGCAGGTGTAACTCATTTTGGAAATGACACTGTGAAAAGAGAATAAAAAATTTTTCAGGACCATCTTGGTTTCAACATGATAAATTACACTTTTTTTTTCTCTGTGTGTAGCATGTTGTTTTCTTAATAATCCTCTAAGTGCACAGAAGTAGAAATGAGTTGTGGCATTCATATACATTGGTTCCTGTCTGCACATTTGAAAATATATTTTCTCTGGAAAAAGTTGAATAGTTTTATTTTCTTTTTCTCTGGTTTTTTTTTTTGTTTTTTTGGTTTTTTTTAATATGAGATGGCTTCTTTTCAAAACAGATGTTTTAGTTTTGTTTGAGCTTGAAAGCTTGAATTTTATTGGAGGAGAGGATGTTCTTTGAATTTCATTATGTTTATCTGCATATGTATTTCATTACTGTGTATTTATATAGAAAAGCTTATATAAAATTTCACTAATTAAAATTCACTGCATTGCTTCAGAAATATATGTAAATGTCTAGTCTACAGGAAGCTTGAATTTCACCTGAATCACATTTTAAATTAGTCATCTTTATTTTTGAATAAGCACACTTCAAGATTGAACCACTGCACTGGATCATACCTCACTGAGCTTGGACAGAAATGACACCTTTTACTTCATGCCTTTTTTCCTGACCTGGGATTTTGTGCTGCTTTCACTGCTTTCCTCGGAGTCAGTACTTGGGTAAACTGAAGTTCCTGCCTTCCCATTGTTAAAAGCAGCCCTCTGGGTTTAGCTGAATGCTAGCACACAGCACCTTCTTGCAGCACTCTCACTGGATTTAGTCAGTAGGTGCTTGTGCTCTTATTTATAATATCTTTTTCATTGTGTCACTACATAAAATATGCTGAGGGGTTTTGTATTAGCGGAAAATATGAAATTCGCGAAGGCTCCTGTGGAAGTCATAAGACTCCCACTTTGTTCAGTGGGAAAATCCAGTCTGGCCTGTGTCTGGGACCCAAACACAAAGCTGAGCATATCACACTTAGCTGAGGTTCTGTCTTAGGCTGCCTGTCAGTGCTCTTCCAGAAAATTCTCAAACTCAGCTTTCCAAGCTGTCCTTCAAATTCATCCAAACAGCTGCCAAGAAGTTTTTTTAAGCAATGGCAAGTCTGAGATTTGCTGAGACAGAAAGGGAAGGCAGCTGGTTTTAGTCATCAGAGATCATTTAAATGTGACCGGGTTTTGCCTGCTAGGTGTAGAGAGACAAACCGTCACAGGGACAAGGAGCAGCAGCTTTTGCAGAGACATTAGTTCTTGCTTTGCTGTCGCTAGGCACAGTTACCTGGGTTCATGCCATCTTTCTTCACACAGGGAATACAGAATATTTTGAAGTGGCATGCTTCAGCCTGTGCTGAAACACTCAGATACAAGTTGGCTTTCCCTCCCACTTGGTTATTCCTTCTCAAAAATCAGTATGGCATTTTGTAGGGTAAATTTTCACTTCAGTATGGCATCATCCACATCACTGCTCCATGGACAGTCACTGAGCTAACCCACGCCGTGCCACATCCTCAATCCTCGTTTCTCAGCAGACTTGGTAAATACAGTTATCTAGAGGATGCCACTTGCGCCAGCTCAGGAATAAACTTTCTGCATATGAACTTTCTGCATCCACTTGTTAAGTCAACCACGTCAAAAGATTTCTTTGTCCCCTTCTGATCAGTCCTCCTAACTGATTGGTTGCACACAAGCAAAACACTGACTGATGTTTTGATGTTTTCAGACTGCTTTCACTTGCAACTTTGAAAACTACTTCGTATGTTACCAATACAAATATGTGGTGTCCATTCATGTGGAATTAGAATAGGAAAGCAGTTGTAGCTGTGAGGTTCTTTGTGATGTAATTAGAAATCCAGCTGCTCTCCTGTCTCCCTAACCCTTTTCCCATTGCTCATAATTCAAATTCCTTTTGGCTTCAATTTTCCACACTCAACCTCAGCCCAAAAGTGATTACATTGGACATCTGAGTAAAATCTGTTGAGCTATTTTTGAATGATTCAAGTGTGAAAAACCTCTGCCAAACACTCTGACCAAATATAAATAGAGAGAAAATTTAGAGTCTTTTTTTTTAAATAATTTGTAGAGGTCACTAAAGAAAGTTTTCAAGCCTTTTCAGAAGGGGAAGTTTGGAATAGGAAATTTTGTCACCTTGTGTACCACAGCAGCTTCCTAATCCAGCCTCTTATCTCTTACTTTTCCCCAGTTCTACAGCTGCACACCCACATTTTACCCATAAGTGCATATGGGCACACAAGTAAAGGGCTTCATTCCATCTGTGCTGTCTGTGCTGACAGCAGCATAACTTAGGTTTCCTCTCTGCTTGGTGGAAGTTTACCATTGTGTTAAAAAGGGAAACCCAAAGCAACAGACCGCTTTCTGTTCCAACTGAACTTTGTTCATCCAAACAAAGTGTCCGAAGGGAAGACAGGGCAAGGACATCACTTGGCAAAGCCTCCCTCTCAAGGACTGTCTCGAGCTGTACTCTTGGATATCAAGAGGAGACGCTTGATGGCTAAAGACAGGCAAAAATCAAGTGTATCTTAAAAAGAAGAAATTCCAAAAGGTCAACCCAAAGAACTGCAGGCTAATCATCAAAGTCCCACTTTGATGGTCTCTGGGGGAATAATTAGGCATGGATTTTCTAAGTGCAGATTAGGCCTGACCCACCTGATTGCCTGCTGTGATGAAGATCTCCATTTCTGGACAGAGGCAGAGCACTGCATGTCATTTATCTTGACTTCACCAAGGCTTTCAGCACAATCTTGCATAATATTCTTGTAGCCAAGTTAGAATGTTATGGTTTGGATGAATGGACAACCATCCATCTAAAAATTTATTCATGAGGCTCATAAGGGTAGGGGTCAGTGGGTCATATTTTATCTGGAAGCCTGTAACAAATGGAGTACTCTGGGTCTTTTCCGGCAACCTGTCCTGCCTAGCATCTTTATCAATTGCCTGACTGCGCTTTCATCCAGTTGGGAAATAACACCAAATTTGGGGGCCATTGTTGATAAATTCAGGGTGTAGAATTTAGGGGGGTAATCCGTAGGGACCTAGAGAGGTTGGAGGAATGGAACAGGAGGAACCAGCTGAATTTGTCAAGGACCAATACCAGGAAAGACAGCCTGGTGCAAGGACACAGGGTGATGCCTGCCCGAATGGGAGCAGCTCTGCAAGAAGGGACCTGGGGCTTTGGCCGGCACCAGCTGGGTGTAAGCCAGCTGTGGGCCCTGGCTGCGTGCACACCCAGCTGCACCCTGAGCTGTGTCAATGGCCAGGACATTGACAGGAGGCTTTATCCTTCTCTTCTCAGCATGGCTTAGAGCACATCTCAAATACTGCACCCACTTCTGGCTTCCCAACACACAAGCAACATTAACAAACTGGAGCAAGTCCAGTGGAGGACCCCAAGCTGCCCAGGGACTTGCCTTGTGAGGGAAACTGAGGGTCCAGGGCTTGCTCAGCCTGGAGAAGAGATGGCTTTGGGGGGAACTAGCAGTAGCCTGCCTGCACCTGCAAGGAGGGCATCAAGCAAGCTCTTCAGAGTGTGAGAGGATACATGCAATGAGCGTAATCTGAAACAAGAGACATTCAGAATGAAAAAAGGAAAAAGGACTGGATGAAGGACCAAAAGAATTTTTTTTCATTCTGAAGACACTCAAGCACTGAAACAGGATGCCCAGAGACATCCTGACAGGCTATACTGTCTGTCTCCATCCTTGGAGAATTTCAGGACCACACTGAATAAAGCCTTGTACAATTTGGTCTGATCTCACGGATGACCCTGCTTGTAACAGAGGATGGAAATACAGATCTCCTGAGATCCTCCCAGCCTGAACTATCCTATGATCCTGTGTTGTATTAAAGAGTAAATGTAGTCTGTTCTTCTAAGTCCGATGGTACAAATCTGTTCTGCAGCCTGAGGGTCCCAGTACTGTGACCAATGTTGTGTCAGGAGGCAGAGAAAGAAACCATGATAACACACTGTCTGCATTGTGGCATATGATCAGCACCTGCCTTTGCCTTTAGTCCCTCCTACAATCCCACATGCAGGATTTGGAGCATTTTTCAATTTTATGCATGAAAATCATTAAAGAAAATTATTTTGTAATCTGCTAACAAGCCCTGTTTATTCCATGTATAAGAGTAAGGTCCAGCTACTTGGAACTTGGGGTATGCATATTGGTGTTTGTTTCAAGAAGAGTAATCTAAGCCAGAACTACTATTATTTCTAAGACATCTTGCCCTCAAGATCAGAAGGCTCAAAGCAGATTAATTAAATTCAGTGATACAGCTCTCCCTTTTTTCCCTAAAGTCAGCAGTAACCATATAATCTAAGAATGAAAATGGGACTTCTAGGATATGAAACATTAACGATCATAAAACACGAGTGCCACTATTATTCTGATTTGAATATAACAAATTTTAATACATGAGCAAATGATCATTTTCTAGACTCATTCAGAAGCTCAGTTAAGTAATTGGGTTTTCCCGTCCACTGCCAGCTGGCACTGAATCAGACTTAATGTGCAGTAGTGGAAGTAAGGCTGGGAGGTTTGAGTCATATTTCAGTCATGACAATAGATCCGCTTGTATTAGAGAAGCAGTTGACAGGGTTGTAAATAAGGTGAATTCCCAGGCATATAAAGTGGAAATGGATAATGAAAGACTGTAATAATTAAGGGTTGTGAGAGAGTAAAAGGAAACTAAAGTTGCTGGAGGAGTGAGTGAATGTCATATCAGAGATAGCTGGAACCTAATGTGGATGAATGTCTGGGAACAGCAATGTAAGACGGAAAAGCTATGCTCACAATGTAGCAGGACAAGATCTTTTCCAAAAACTGAGTCCAAAACTAGTGACTAAGAATTTAGGTGGCTAACCAGGAAGACTAAGCACTTAAGTATTTATAAATAGTGTTGGATCAATAGTCTCGTCTTCAAAATGAGGTTTGCAAAAAATTTCATCAAGAGGTATATTTGCAAAAAGAAGTAACAAAACTTTTGATGTAACACACTTAGCAGAAAGCCATATACAGCATGCAGGAAGTTTCACTAGTCCCATACAGTGCAAAACATTATTGACTCATAATGTTGGCATGTGATGTAATGATTATGAGGTATTAGTCTCACCTACTTTTCCATAACCCAAGAACATCACAGGACAATTATTAGAGCGATAAACTCTCTGTAGCTGGGATAGCAATTTGTTTTCTCTTAGTTCTTTCTGAGTTATCCTGTATTTAAACATAAGTCTTTTTTATTATAAGAACAAGAAAAGTGAAAAAAATAAATTATCTGAGTGCATCAGCAAGTGAAATATATGCTTTATTTCTGCATCTGACTATTAAAAGAGGCTTACTCTTAAATGAACTTGCTTTGTCCTTTAGGTCCTCCTCATTATCAGTAGAGTCATGCTGTATTAACAGTGAACACAAAGATATTACAAAACAGTACAAGTGAGAGAGCAAAACCCTAACAAGTAATATTGTCTTGCTCTGGAGCGTGTCCTTGCCAGACCTGTTTAAATACTTTTTAAAAAGGAATTTTGGCTTGGAAAGTGGGACCTACGTGCATGATTTAAAGTCTGAAAACCGTAGCTAGGAGTGAGAAGAGTAGATTCAGTCTGTTTAGTGAATTTAAGGCTATAGAATTTAATCACTGTCCTGTGATATATAAATGAACTTCAGTGTAACCGGACTTGCAAATAAAATTGCCAGAAAAGTAATTGGATATATTTTGTTCAGTTTCAGAATACATACTGATCATTTTCTCATGTTGTTCCTGACCCTGGTTTTGTTATGTTTTCTTCAGTTTTATAGCACTGGAATGAGGCTGAGCAAGGCAAAGCTCAACAGAAAATCAGTTTCACCTGAAACCATCAAAAAAACTCACTCAGCTTGTCAATACATATGGCTTCAGGTACCCCAAGAGGGAACAAGAAGGGAATGAATGCTGCAGAGCTCCTGTCCTTTACTGCTTAGCTTCATTTAAAGAATTTACTTATCACTCACATAAGTCTGATATTAAAAGAAAAATGTTTTCTCCTGGGCATAAAGCCTTAAGGCATCTTACTGGAAAGAAAAACTAGAACTAAGGTTATATTTTTGAAAGAGAAATGGGAGTATTTTGGAAAAAAAAAAAAATGGAATGACTTTGTGGACATTACCGGAAGGCATGACACTCTATCTAGTTCATGTTAAGGTTAATACAGCAGGTATGGTGGACCCAGCGCATGAAGAGGTATGGTTGATGTACAGAAATCCTCGTACAAATATTGTAAGGGGAAGGATAACAATTCATCTCATCTGGATGGATGCAGCATTTCCCAAAAGCTTAAGCACTCCTCTTTAAATTGCTTATGTCCCTTTGCTCTCCCTGCTTTTTTCTACATGGCATAGTTGGTTTTGTCCCTAACACAGAAGGCTGAACTGCCTTGTTCACCAAGAAAGAAAAGTAGCTCACAGTTCTGACTGAGGTGGGTGGCCAACAGTATAGGCTGTGCAGAAAGTGGCTTCCGACCAGGATTTCAGCTTTCAGTTGCCCACCGGTTCTTCAGTGAAGTGATCTGTCAGTGTTTGAGACCCACAGTGAATTAAGTGCCTTAGCAAGGTCATTGGTTCGAGCTCTTCTTATTCCTGTGCTCCTCACATCCTCTTACACCAGTTTGTTTCCAGATGTAGAGACAGAAGCACAGGGATGCTTAGGCAGGTAAATGTGGAGTTGTCTTAAGGCTAAAGCCATTTTAGATGTGAAGGAGTACATATCTACGTCCTTATTCACATGTTGATTTACATGAGCAGTTTCTTTAAGTAAAGACAAAAATAATGTAAACTTGACAGCAAGTAGGTATATAATTTTGAAGGCCACCAAATGAAAGCATAATTTACACCAAAAAAGTGTTTGCCTAGAAAATATGTTTACTTGTCTAGAAGTGTTGTGGGTGCCAGAAACTCATTTTTAAAAGACAAATGACTCTGCAGGAAAGCGGAAGGACTGTGCAGGCCATGCACTTCCCTTAAGCTATTACAATGATTGACTCAAATGGCTTGTTAGTCTAAGAGACTTCGTGCAGGAACTGGAGCATGCTGTATACTGTTTATGTGTTAAGAAAACATGGACTATGTTGATTTACAGCTCTCTAGGCTTCTTCTTTAAGCAAAAATACAGACTCCAGATGAAATCCACAGAAGGAAAAGAAAAAAAAAGAAACACAAAATAAATGAACCCAAACAAAATTCATAATTCTAGAGTTAGAGAATGTTATACTCAGGCAAGTAGCAGCATTCAATTTCCTAGTTTCACCATCTGCTTTTCAACTTCGCTCCCTATGTGCAAAGCTGAAAGTTTTAGAAGGGCATAGGGTCACCATTACTTCAAATAATTGGTATTTTAAATATGTCAGAAATACCATGAGTGCTGGCAGGAAGCCATTAGCTACAGACAAGGAAGGAAAATTTGTCTTCTCAGATTTATAATGAAAAGTCTGTGCATTACACTAAATCCTTGCAAAGGAAGAATCTTTAGAGATCAATTCAGTTCCTCAGAGTTTCACATTTTCATCAGACTATTCCTCTGCCTTGTATATTTTAAATAGCTGCTTGTGCAAGAGAATGAATAACCTAGAGGAACAGAGCTCACACTGCATGAACTCTCTGGTTTCATGCTTCTGAGAACAAACATGAACTTAAATCCCTGCTTTCAAATGGCATATGCATTGGGTTTTCATTTTTTTTTCTTCCTTAAACTGTGTTAATCTTGTCATTCTCCCAGTTAGTAGTGCAAAAATTTCTTTAGGTTCATGAGCACAAAGGCTTCAATTTTGTCTCATTGTTAAGATACAATCTTAAGACCTTTCACAACTGTATCACAGAGTGAGACTAAGCCTCTGAAGTCGAATATGCCACACCAAGATACTTTTCCACAAAGAGCTTAGAATTCAAAGGGAAATCAAGCTAAGCCTTCCAACATGCAGTGCAGCCCAAGTGAGCCCAGTTAAGGAGGGACATGCAGAAGCGACCCAACAGCAGGTCTTGGTGAACAAATATATTTCTTCACATAGGCACTTCTCAGTGACATCTAGTACAGCTTGACTGAAGGAAATAGGAACTCCTGCACTTGTTTGGTCTGAAGTGAAAATTCTGCACACATGAATTAGACTCATACCCTCTCCAGCAAGTCATATCTATTTTGTTGTACTCTGCGGAGATCCCATCAGGTCCAGTTGAAGGAAGGGGGAGAATTTAACAGCAAGAACTTTTTAAAATTCGACATGACTTCTACTAGTCATTTCTAATCCACTGCTTCTTTCATGAAAATGGTACTTATTAGGTAAAATTTCATTCACCCCATACAATTAATTTGAACTAATAATGCTTGGACAGTTCTTAGAAATGTGATATTAGTGTTGGCAGAGTTTTCTCAATTGTCTGCCATGTTCTCTAAAATTATGCCAAGCCACAAGCTAGGTCACCACTGCTTATATAGAGTCAAGTAAAGCTAGCTAGCAATAGTATGCTTTTGGCAATTTTGGAGTTGCTATTTTAAAACTCCTTTGCCTGGAGCTATCTAGTCTCAAGGGTTACAAAAGGAATCCTAGACTTTCCAATATAGCATCCCAGACAAGGATGCATCCTGACTTTTCAGTAATTGAGAATAGCCATAGGATTAGACCACCATTTGATACTATGTTTGGATAAGACCCTCAATTTAGATGTTATTCATATCAGATGTTTATTTTAAAGTGAGGCATATTTAGGGTTTTAGTAGCTCAAGCCAGATTCCACGTCAACTTTCTCCATGCTATACATAGCCACCATCTGGCACAACTGCACCAGCACACCCCCCCAGGGTTCCAAAGGGCAGCTCTCTGTGACACCAGTAGAGCTTAGCACAGTTCCAAGCAGGTGCGAGTTCAACTGGAGCTGCAGCTCAGCCTCTACAGGACTAACACTAGAGCAGATCACAGGTTGCCAGTACCTGACGTGTGATACTGAGGCTTGCATCAGATGAAGCTCGGATATTTGTTCTCTGTTCACCTGCATTTGTCTAAATTATGGACTAAAAAGCTTCAAATGGGCTACCATCTTATTTAAATGAGCCTGCTGGGCCTTTTTTCTAACATCACAGTGCTGAGTCAGCTTACTCGTGAGCAGGGGCTTGCCCATCAGGTCTCTAGAGAAACAGCCTGGTATGTATGAGAACTGTGTTACAAGAATACAGATAAGGAGAACAAACTTCCAGTAGATGAAAATGTTTCCTGGTGGGCAACTTAATCAGTATTCGTTTCTTCCATTACTGACATCTCAGATGGATTCAGAGTGTATTGGCTGAACCCTTTAGGTGAGTTTGTTGATACTCAAAAGCTCAGACCTTCAGCTCTTAGTAAGGTCTTTAGACCACTCTTGAATACATCCAGCTGCAGCTCTGACATTAATTAGTGATACCAAACATTTTATGCAACCATTAAAGATTAACTGTATATGCAAAATACACAGCAGTCTGCACAAATATGCTTGAACTATCATTGTATTTCTTTGCAGAAGCCATGATGGACTGCCCTTAAAAAAGTATATATAAACTCTTTCTATTTCACACAGGGCAGGAACTTCTAGACAGACCCCACAGAACAAAGACTTAATTGGCTGTTAGGTAGTCATCCCACATGACCATATTTACCACATTTTCTTACTCTGTTTGCAAGGATAACTAATGAGAAGCATCTCATCCAAACATATTAGGAAAGAGCTGAACACGACACCTGCTGTGCATAGTTTGTGTGCTGCATACACAAACAGTGCAGAATTGTTCGCTGGAGAAAGTCAATGTGTGGCTAATGAGTGACTCTGCTGCTGCAAAGCTTTTGGCATTTCACATATACTGAGGAAAGTGAAGGTTAACAATTTTGAAATTATCTATTTTATGCTAAAAGCCAGAACAGTAGCTTGCTTTCTGATTTGTGTTCTGCTCTGCATTGCGTTACAAAACCGAAACAAAGGAATTAGAGGGATAATTCTCTGTTATAACCTTAGAGAAATATTTCTAAGGGCCCAGGCTTCTGCCAGGGCAGAAAATGGTGTAAGAGTTCTGAAGGGTTATACCAAAAGTATGGCCAGCCTAACAGCTAATATCTGGAAAAGAGTGCGGCAGCGCACTCATGTTGTGATACATTCCCAGACTACTTTTCCATCCTTTAGCAATTTGCACTTTTTTGGCTTCCAGAGGCAGATGTTCAGGCTTTGTATGTGATGACCTTTTATGGATACTCTTCTGTGAATGCTTGGCTGTTTTTTGAATGCGTGTACACCAGCAGTGTCCACACCACCCCTTGGCAAGGGATTTCTTGGCAACCATTTAGTTTTACATTGGATGAGGAGATACTTCCTTTTCCTTTTATTTGAAGCCTTCTACTATTAATCTGGCATGCTGACCAATCCTTGTCTTGGGAGAACAGTCAAACAGCCAATACAACCTCACCATCTCCAGGGCACTCATGATTTTTAGGACTCAGTCTCGTTTCAGTCATCCCTTTTCCAAACTGAAGAGTCCTGGTTTTAGTGGGGAAGATCTTCCACACCTTGATAGCTTTCATTAGACCTCTTCTAGTTTTGTGTCATCCTTTTTGAGTTGAAAGTGCAGAACAGCAAACCGTGTCTGTAATGGGGGTGTGCCATGGAAGTATTCAGGGACACACTGATATAGTCTGTCTTCTACATCTTTGCTAGTAATTCTCAACATCATCCTTGCTTTCTGATCACTACTGATGTATCCGTATATTAATAAGTAAATTCTTATTTGTGAGTTATAATAGTTGTATAGTTCAGAATAGTTCAGAATCCATCAGTTAATATTTAAATTGCGAGTGTGTGTTTTCATGAACACTACTTAATACTGAACTACAATTGAATTTCAACCCTCATTTGAAATTCCAGTCACTCAGTCCAATAAGGGCTACATGCAATTCATTCTTCCTATCCTCTAAAAACTGACATAATTGGAGGATTTTCTCACCTTGCTGCGCGTGCCATTCCAATTTTTTATGACTGTGCTGAACAGCCTATCTCATCACATCAGCTGTACCACATTTCACCATAATGTGCTGCTGATGTCCCTCTCCATAATCAAAACCAATCTTTTTCTCCCAGCCTTGTATATTAACTATTTAACTATCTATGGAGTTATCTTCCCTTGTACGTAAAGGCCACCTCCTTTCCTTAAGAGCTTTCTGGAAATCCAGGAAGACTAAATCAGATTGCACCTTCAAAAGTTACAAGAGATTTCTGAGACGTGACTTCCTTTACAAAAACATTGATCCTCTGAAGTGTGTCATTTATCCACGTGTTGGTTATCTAAAGTAGCTCTGCAGCTACAGCCAACTCACTGATCGAGTTTCCTGAACCTCCCCTGGAATTTCCTTTTTGTGAAAGCATCAAGGAAGTTTATCCAGATGATTTTAACCTGTTAAGAAGAATCTGCATGCTAGCCCAAACACGAAGATATTTATAGTTTTCTTGCTGAAATCCTCTACAAATTGTATCAGGAAAATAATAAACTAGCATGCAACGTTTTCTGTACTGTGCTGCCTTAACTCAGAGCAATAGTATGACCAGAAGGGGAGAATTAAGGAAAAGCTGATAGAAAGGGAATAAAAGATTCTTAGAGCCCAATCTCAGGTTCAAGGGGGCCTGTCTTTATCTATAGCGGTG
Organism: Machaerirhynchus nigripectus; assembly: GCA_013397975.1. NCBI lineage: Eukaryota > Metazoa > Chordata > Aves > Passeriformes > Dicruridae > Machaerirhynchus > Machaerirhynchus nigripectus. The sequence continues at coordinate 772,416 of VZRQ01008525.1, forward strand.
ATTACAGAGGCATATGTAATGTAGATATGTATATTCCTCCAGAATCAGTATTTTCTAAAAGAGTATATCAGCTGGAGATAACTCCTATGTTATCTCACTTTCTCACTGTGATAAAAAAAAGTCATTTATGCTTGAGCCACATGGGAATCCTGTGATGCCCCAAGAGGGGATGCAAGGCACCAGAAAGTAGTAGCTGAGTGATAAAGCAGATATGTTTCATCTCATATTACAAGCTTGATTGTAGAAAACAAAGCATTGAGGACATATTTTCAGAGGTCACAAGATCCCACCACTTCTGATCAAGTGTTATTTCAGACGCTTCAGTACCCTGTGAATTGGGTTTTGTGAACATTTGCAAAAATGCTGACCAAACACTGTATGGTCTTTTCTGGGCACTCTGTTTGAAAACAGAATTATTGTATGTCTACACTTTTCTTAAAGCACAGTGATTTGGAGATTCTCCTTATTACTTAAATATTTCAATTAGGGCATTAATTGTTGTCACTGACAACAACTAGAAATACTGCAACCTAAAATGACACTTCATGTTATCTCAGACTCAGTGCAAACACATAAAGTGTGATTGCAATTCGAAAAGAGAGCCATACATTTTGGAATTTCCATTCGTCAGAATACTGCTGCAAAAAATGAACGTCAAGTGACTTCAGTGCTGCAGGGGTAGTTGATCAATGGGGCGTAACTACATAAACTGTGGTGTGCAACTAATGCATAACTAACTTTCACCTTTCAGTAGGGATTACAGTGGGCAATGGAAGCTTTAATATTAGCAAGGTCTTTGCTGTACTCCTCTGATATATTGGAACAATGAATATCCGCCATGGTTGTTCCGGGAATTAATATAGTTAAGGACAAACTGCCAAATGTAAAAAAAATCCAGGCAATCTTAATGTATCACCTCACCATTACTGTTAACCACTGGCTTCATAAGCTCCTGACTGAAACAAACCTGTGCATATTCCTCTTGCAAATTACAGTGAAAATGTCAGAAACAAGAAGAAAATAATACTTCAATAGTGGTGATTTTCTAAAACAGGTTTAAAATCTTCCTGAAAAATCTGAAAGCATCTATAGAGTTATTGCCGAAGAGAACTGGATGATACACACGCAGGGTTTACACTGCATGTATGCAAAAGCTACTCTTACTTTGTGTGTGGCCACCATTCAACTAACTCTGAAAAAGCACCTCTTAGGACAAGCAAATGGAAAACAAATCCATCAAATTCCATTAGGTAAAAAGACACATATTTCTTCTCAGTGAGACTCTGAAGCCCAAAATGCTGGAGGCTGGGAGAGCATTTAGAAGACATGTCATTACATAATGGTCCCACTCTTGTATTTCCCCTATGTTTGCTGTGGGTTATTGGTTTTCCCGTAGCACAGGAAAGAATCTCCCCAAAATACCGAAGGAAGGTAGAGGAACGCTAAAAGGGAGAGGTAGAGGCAGCAAGCTCAGGAAAAAGCACAAGTGAACCCACAGAGGATGAGTGTTAAAAGGATGGGGTGAAGGGTTAAAGAATCAAAAATGCAAAACAGCCAGAGGAGGTGCTTAGCTGGGATCTCCAACAGCGCCCATTGCTCCACAAAATGTATGAGGAAGCAGTGGATTCTGCCAGGGTACTTTGCTCAGAGGCACAACAGAACAAGGGAACAGAAATAGGATCTACAGTTGCTGAGGTCTCCCCTTGTCATGTTGCTTTTTATGACTGCAGTGGGTGGTCAGTTCAGTTTGGACAAGGAGAGCATGAATAAGGATGTCAGGTACCAAAATCGAGGGGAACAAGTGCAGCCAGAACCTCAGCAACAGGGTTTGGATTCAAAGGGAAGACTACAGCCTGAGGAACTCAACACACTCAATATACTCCCCTTTCCCATTAATTGGAAGCACAGCCATGACCATCACTCTGCAGTTGAGTTTTCAGCTCCTCTGATCTGTAGGAAAACGTACATCAAACTTAGGTCATTATTCTAGCACCCCAAATCACAAATCCAATAATGAGAAAGCTTTGGGTTATAGCCTTGAAAAGAATTGTCCAAGCTAATGTTCTGTATTATAGTGAAGTTTTCAGCCACAGAAAAAAGAAGGAAGCTGTTCTGAAAGCTTGGTTACAGCACATTAAGAGATGCAGAGGATATATTACTGGTGTGTAAGATGTGACATTTGGGTATTTCTGTCAGCTGTGAAACTCTCTTAAGGTTTCTGTGGCTAAGCACCCAGTTGAAATCATTTATATTTAATTCTTCCTGTAATGGTACTCCTGTGTCTCTCAGGAATGGTGACAGTTGTTTCATTGCTGTTTTTAGGGCACATCTGGATATCTTGATCAAAAATTTGAAATGATAGGTACTATTTTATTCCAATTCTTTTTTATTGAACGTGACTGTAACCCCACAAGATCTAAATATTTTTCCTATACTGGAGAGCTTTCTATTTCTTATTTGAAAGCAGCGATACTACCATAATTTATTTTTAGAAACAAGACTGCATTTGTTTAAGTTTTGTCTGTGTAGCCTCCTTTGTTCTGACAACATTGTCTCCACAATTCTTCCCCTTTTTGGTAAGTATGTATCTGCATTTACACGGCAACGCTATAAGAAACAATAAAAAGTTGCATCTTGGGAACTGCCATATATGGATGACATTTTAGCTGTGCCCTTGGATGCAAATGATAGAATTAAGTGCTTCTTCAGCACATGGGTGAGAAATCCTTTCAGATGGTTTGTGGCTGAAGCTCAATCTTAATTTAGGCCACTACATTTTAATTTAATGTAACCTCTCTGATAGGCTGGAAACAGCAGCTAAAATAATATCACCTCTCCAACATTACCAAAGGTGTAATTTTCTGGAAATAACATAAAACGGAGAGGAATTCCAATTAAAACTGAGTCTGAGTAGCTGCAAACATTGCAAGTGTTGAGCATTCAGAATCCAAATTTGGCATCATCTGTCACGTTTGACCTTGAATGTAGGAGTTGGGATAAATGCAGTGGAGAACCACATCAATTTGAAAATCACCTCTCATATTTCTCCCTTTGCCCAATCAAGACCTAGTGCCCATTCCCTCTGCCTTCAAATGTGGATCCTGATGTCCATGTTACCGCAGCTGTGGTGTGTCTCTCACCTGGAAGCTTGGCCCCTGCAGTCCCTATATCCAGGGTGCGGAGGAGCAGATGTGCGAGGTGGGAGCTGAACAGGCATTGGACCATACGATCATTCTCAGCCAGTGGCTCATGTGAGCTCACTTTCCTTCTCTGCATGAATAAAGAGTGCTTTGTTTGTACTGCAGGATCAAACGCTACATGCAGGCGGTTCCCATGGCATAGTGGGACTGCAGAAACTTGGCAGGAGGAGAAGCCAGTGCCAAATATGCTGTGTGGCTCCAACCAGCCTGTACCCTGGTCTGCACCCCACAACCACCTACTATTGCAGACCAGGAAGACTAGTGAGAATTTTCTTCCAAAGCAGAAGGCCATGGAAAGGAGCCCAAACTTACCTGTCTGCTCTGTGGGGACCTAATCAGCAGGAAAATAAAAAACTACTGGAAAAGAGCCCAACACCCAAAGACAGCCAGCCTTCCTCCTCTAGGCTCTGCCATCCCACTGTTCTCCTCTGCCAGCCACGCTGTCCTGCCTTCGCATCTATCTTTTGTCTCCTAGGCTTACCTCCATTTCTCTTCTCTAAGGCAGGGAATTAAAATCTCTCTTTCTGGACAGTGTCTGACACGTGCTGCCGTTGCCAAGAGAGAGAAGCCCTTTTCAAACACTGCTCCTTCTTTTCTCTGTGCAAACACAGCAGTTAATTGATTTTGCAAACAGTTCAGTCTGCTTTTCCGAGGGTTATAGCAAACTGTAAAGCTTGCACTTTGCACTAAAACTTAGTGGGGGGAAAAAAAATCAACTGATCATTCTCAGGCCTTGAAGAGTTTCCACACTGGATGGCAAGAGCTGCCTGTGTTGACAGGAGCGAGCACTGCCAACTGTGTGTTGAAAGATGAGGAGCTGTCCCACGCCGAAGAGCAGGGAGGGCTTCTCTTCCCAAGGATGTAGTTGTGTGTCGGTAAGTAGCAGCTTCTGTTAAAAGAAAACATATTACCAAAGTACACGATCCTAACTGGGAGTAGGGACTGTTACCAATCATCCCTAAGTGCAAAAACATTGCAAAGTGTTTGATACCAGCTGCCACATGTGGGTAGGACAAAACCGTACAGTCTGAAATCATGGACCCATATTTTAATGCAGAAACTTGGGAGTTTTTAGGCTAACAAAATTTTTATAGCAATCCCTTGACAGAGGCTTTGGAGTCTGATTTTCTAAAGATGGAGAGACTGTCAGTCATTTTTCGATTCAGAAATTAAAGGCAGGGTATATATGAGCTTGAGAGCAGCTTGGATATCCTAACCCAAAACCCTAGTTTATTTTTCTACTTCTCAACTCCAAATACAATTGTATTTCACTGCTGACTTCTGCTTGCTTGCATGATGATTCCACCCAGATTTGGACCCTCTGAGAAGAAGTATCTAGTACTTGCCTTTAAATGAGAAATTAATGAAAAACTTTTGTTGTGTAGAGCTTGCATGGACTATCTTAATCGAGTCAATTCAAAGTTAATAAGCTTTGAAAAGAATTAGAGAATCTTTTATGCATATATTTTATCCCTTTTTAGCGAATGTCTTGATACTTTGGATTGCAGATAGGTATTTTGGTTTTTCTTATGGATTATTTCATTAAAACTGAGTGAACACTGAAGGACAGCTGATAACAAGTTTTCAGTACTAAAAGGCACTGAAGAAATGACGTAAACTGCTTCCTTTGATGAAAGCTTTAACATGTGACTTAAGTTTAAAGACATAAGAGGCATTAGTGTTTACATTATTTTCTTTTCTTTTGATATTTATCCCTACTTGGGAACCTTAACTGATGATGCATTGAAGTGAAAACAAGCTTGGTTTACAGAAGACCTGTCCTCGCCCCTCATAACATGTCTTGTTCTTCATACACATCTGGTATATTTACAAAGTATATAGTTTTAACAACAAGGCAAACCTTTGTCCAGAAAGTTTATAGTGGTGCCAGGTTCCCCATCCTTTCCTCTTTGATTTGGATCTATATTTCTTTGTATATTAGTTTAAAGATAACAAGATCCTGCATCATTATCCTTCCTGAGGATGGCTTCCTTTATTTTTCTGAAGAAGCCATGGTTGCCACATTTCAGTTAACTGCTGCAACCAGCTCCTAATTACCTTTCTTCAATAATAAATATCACACAAGATGTCTTTTTAACTTTTAAAGTTGACGTAACCAGTGGACTTAACATCATGCTATCTGTGTGAGGTTACAAAAACATGGTTAAGGAAATTTGGATTTGTGAATCTCAGCCTTTTTGTCTAAACTAGAAGTGTACCATGCCCATTTTATGAATGGCAAAAAAATGGAAATTAGAATTGATGACACCAGTTTGTTCTTTCCAGCATGGTGCCCATTCTGCTCCCTGCTCTTGGAGGTCCCACCACAAATGCTCCTGTACTGCAGCAGTGATAGATCCCTACCCCCCTAACCTTTTTATCTTCACATATATGCAAAGAAAAGACACGCTATACAGCATTTTCTTAGAATATATGTATAGGCAATCACTTCTTGGTAAATATTTGTAATAGGACCATAACTATATTCCCCAAAGGTTAAGGCCAAAATCAGTTATAAATTATATAAAGACCAAAATATAGAAATATTTCATTTTTTAATTTAATTCTACTCCAGTACATTGTACCATGTAACACTACCTATTTTATAGTGCCTTCTTACTGGGGATGTAATAATTAGTATTCAACTTGTCATTTTTTCAAGTTGACAAGTCCATGATAGTCAGCGTGTGAGAATTACTAGAAACTAATTAAAATTACATCAAATTGTCTACTGTAGATGTATTCACTATTTACTTGAAGAAGTAAGAGTTTAATGTCATGCCTGTGGCTGAAACCTCAGTGGCAACTCTTAGGACAAGCAGTGACTAAATAAGCATTTGAGATGGGCACAAGTCCCTGTTAATGTACACTTGTGTTTGGCTGGGTGGGCCAGACCTGGTTTGCAGAAATGTTTGTGCTACAACTGGAAAGTCTTAAAATTGGACACTTTGCTATTCATGTTTGAAACTGGGGATAAATAACGTTATTTCCTGTGCCCAAACAGGGTTAAAACATGCAGGGTGAGTGAGTCTAGATCAGTTTATAAGTGTACATAAGAAGAGTCAAAGCTACAATTCCCCCTCCCCTCCACTATTTGGCACAGCTGAGCACAGTTCCGTCACAGCTGATATGGCACCTTTGCAGAGGACTTTCCTCTTCCATTCTTAAATCCCAGCAGTCACAAGTATCACCACCAAGAACCTCGTCCTGCAGGAGGAAAATTGTTGAAGAATTACTATCCAGCATGACTGAAGAACTGCATATAATATCCAGCTTAGCAAGAGGGATAGTCACGCAAAAACTTAAGAGCTTGGCTTTACTGGGGTGCCCAGAGGCAGCAGTTTTATTGAACGGGTGTCAGGATGCTGCTGGTTTTCACTGTTCTTTTCCCAGTAAGGCTGTGTTCATGTCCAGGTCTCACGTACTTTCCCAAGGGGCCAGCTGGCTGAGACCTGGCAACTGCGTGCTCAGCAGGAACCTCTGGAAATCAAATCCGGCTTCTCTTACTCCTATGCAGCACAAGGAATGTCCTTTTTTCCTCTGGGGTGTAAGCAAAGAACATCTAATCTAATTTAGTTTCATTGCTTTTTGGTTTATAGTGCTGCATAAAATCACAGAATCACAGAATATGCTGAGTTGGAAGGGATCCTCAGGATCACTAAGTCCAACGCTTGACCCTGTGCAGGGCAACCCAAGAATCACAGCATTTGCCAGAAAGTGTTGTCCAAACATATCTTGGACTCAGACAGGCTTGATGCTGTGAACACTTCCCCAGTGAGCCTGTTCCAGTGCCCAAACACCCTCTGGATGAAAAGTCTTTTCCTGATATCCAAACTAAACCTCCCCTGACTCAGCTTCAGGCTTTTTGCCTGAGTCCTGTCATTGGTCACAACAGAGAAGAGATCAGTGTCTGCCCCTCTGCTTCCCCTCATGAGGAAGTTGTTGACTGCAGTGAGGTCTCCCCTCAGTCTCCTCTTCCCTGGGCTGAACAGAAAAAGTGACCTCAGCAGCTCCTCATATGGTTTCCCCTCCAGACCTTTCCACATTGCCCTCCTTTGGATGCTCTCTAATATCTCAAATTTTTTTTAATATTTATTTTTTTCTAATATCTTAATGGGTTGGTTTGGTTTTTTTTGTGGCACCCAAAGCTGCACACAGGACTCAAGCCAAGGCTGCCCCAGAGCAGAGCAGGACAATCCCCTCCCTTGCCCAGCTGGCGATGCTGTGCCTGATGCCCCCCAGGACATGGTTGGCCCTCCTGGCTGCCAGGGCACTGCTGACTCGTGTTCAACTTGCCACAGATCGGGACCCCCAGGTGCCTTTGCACAGCGCTGCTCTCCAGCCTCTCATTCCCCAGCCTATGCACACAATGAGGCTAGCCCCATCGCAGCTGCAGAACCCATCACTTTTCCCCTCTTCAATTTCATATGGTTGGTGGTTGCCCTCTCTCTAACTGGGCCAAGAACAGAGCCTAGTGGAACCCCACTAGAGAGCAGATGCCAGCTGATGTCACTCCATTCACTATAACCCTTTGTGCCCAATCCATGAGCCAGTTGCTCACCCATCACATGATGTGGTGTTTATCCAGCTGTGTGCTGGCTATTTTGTCCAGAAGGATATTGTGAGACAGTATCAAAAGCTTTGCTGAAGTCTAAAAAGATTACATCTACTGGCTTCCCTTGATTAGCCTGTTGTAGAAGGAAATTTTCTCCCTACAGTGGCCTCAGTACTATTATTCATCAGTAATCCACTTTTCTGCAGCTATACCACACAGATAATTGAGGGAAAACAACCTCAAGAGATGCAAATATCTAAAAAAGGTGACCAGGGAATTCTTAAAATTAAAACATTTCCTTTTCAAGTTGAACAAAATGTTTTCTTCAATCTGAAATCACTCATTTGGAAGAATTCTTTCAACTTCCAGATCTATCAAAAATGTTGCTACCCGAGCACCACAATGAAAAATCCACTGCTCAGAGCAAGACTAGGTAGCTGAAATGGAAGATACACCTAACCACTGTGATAATAAACTGAAATCTTCCTTCTACCCCAGGAACTATCAATATCATAAATCAGAAATTCCTCTGAAATAATGAGAGGAGTGATTAAACTGACTGTGAAGTTGACAGTATATCTGAACAGCCAGCATGCAAGCAGAAGAGATGCTAAAATAGCCGTAGATGGCTCTGGTTTACGCTTTCTTACTTTGCTTCTGTGTACTTATCTTTTGGTCTGACTGCACCAGCATGCACATGAAATGAGTTCCTAGCCACTGAAATGGAAACTAAGTGGAATACTAAACACCTGTTTTCATCAGCGCTAATCCACATAGAGAGGAGATGAATCTTTTCCTAGAGAATGAAATAAAGTAATAAAGCAGAGCAAATCCCCAGAGCACAGCATCACCTGCTGCATAATAAATAACAGCATAGTTACAGATGATCCTGTTGTTTGAAATGTTAAGACTCTGCATGACATTGTAGCCATAAGAAAAGCAATTTTGGGTGCACCAAAATGAACGAAGTGAGATGGAGAAATGGATTTATTCTCCTTTTATGAACAAGTTCCCCAACTGCTTTGCTGCTTCCAGGCCAGGAGAGATTTCCCACCCTTTTCCTGCGAATTCAGCTATTGCAGGGAGTCCTGCAGGGTTTTCCTGTAGCCTGTCCCATGTGTTGCTCCAGAGAATGAGAGGGCACAGGAGAGCAGGAGGCCAACAACAGTTTCTATGGCATAAGTTCTCCAAGCAATCCCTACCTCACCAAACAGCAATTTTATTTCCTTTGTACCATTTATCCATCATCCACAGCACAAGGAACGTATAACATTTTTCTTGATGAACAAGACTGACACTAAAGTAGATGAGCAGTCTTTACTGAAGACCCTGAGGTAGGCTCAGCTGTTTAGAGCATGGTGCTAATAATGCCAAGGTTGTGGGTTCAATCCCTATTCACCTAAGGGCTGGACTTGATGATCCCTATGGGTCCCTTCCAACTCAAAATATTCTGTGATTCTATGCCATGTGAGTAGGTAGGACTTAGTTTATATTAATACAGACTGTGAGAATAGCTACTGACCATAAATGCAATAATGGAGATAAAAGAATGGATAAACTGTTTAGTCTAAGAAAATGCGTGAGCTGGGGGACTTCCAAGGTCTCTGAGGATGCAACTGTCAGGAAAAAAATTGCCAAACAACTTGAGTTCAAAGGTAGAGTAACTTCTACTTAACAGGATGACTCCTTACTGAGCCTCAGGGGAGGCAGGGCTGCCTCCCTTTGTACATGCCTGGGAGATGAGATGTTACACACTGGAGGGCTGTGCACAGCACCTGCACAGAGCTGAAGGCTGATGAACTTGTTTACATGGAATGGAAAGGTGATGTTGAAATCAAGTTCAAATTAAAAAAAAAAAGTTAAAAAGTAATGAAATATTGTGTTGGCCCTTACATTCAGGGTGGTTCAGGTGTTGGACTTGAAGTTCTGGGAGCAGCATAAGAATTCTGTTTTCCAGCCCACACTTAATGGTTATAGAGAAGAGTAAAAAGGTGAGTTTCACTGGACATTTCTGCATTGTATTTGTCCTGTTACCTGATCTTGTTCAGTGGAATGGGAGATGTCTGATTCTCATCTGCTGTTCTGGGTGGAAGTGAGGTCATTCCACAATGTCTGATGCCCTTATTAACATGCTGGGAATGTGTGCTCCAGCCATAACGTTCCCCCGGGAGAATAATACAAGTTTCACAGGTATGAACAGAGCCAAATGAGGGAAGGACCATTTCTTAATCATGTGTGGGAAGAAAGTCATGGGAGAAGCGTTGACAAGCACTATTCCTCTAGTTATCATAAACGTAAATTGGGTTTGAGAGAATTTGACCTCATTCCAGTACATGGAAGCTGAGGAGTTCAAGCAGGTCATAAATTGAATGCTTTGAGTACCTACTGTAGCTCTTGCAAGGGGAAGAAAGTAACATGTTTTTCAGTAGCATTTAATGTTGAATAAATCCTACTGTTTGTCCATCAGTTCCTTTGGGTAATTGGGTTGGGCAAGGAATAGCCAATGACCTGAACTGATTGTTAGCCTGAAATTTGCACTGGGAAATGTTGGGAAATATTTGGCCACATACAGCCCAGAACCGAACAGCTTTAAGGTTACACCAGGAAAGCCAGCCTTCTAGTATATATTCATTCATGAAAGTTAATGTATAGAAACAGGTTCCAAAGCCTTTAACAAAAGGGATGAAAATATTTTACTCTTTGGTTAAAAGGTCTCAAACCCTCAGACTTATAAAAGATATCCTTAGGCAGAATCAGGTCAGTGTTATAGACCCAAAGGCACTACCAGTCCTGAATGTCCCATCCCAGCCTCTCCTGCGGTTACAGCCACACTACCCATGGCTCAGGTCCTCATCTTAACCCTTCCTGAGGCACACAGACCTTGTTTGAGCTATGCCAGACAAGTCCTGGTCTCCAGCCCTGCTTCATGGATAGAAGACCTATGCTGCAGCCTCATGTCCACCCCTGCCTCTGTCTTTGTCCCTTTCTGCTCCCAAATGCACCTCGTGGATGGACCATGAGTTGGCTCATCTGTTGCTCTGCTTGTGGCTGCCAAGGCGCCCTGACACCAGCCTGATGTGTTCAGACCCTGTGAGACAGGCACTAAGCAGAACCCCAGCTCCTCCTCTCTTGTGGAGCAGCCCCACTTTCACTGCTTCCTGGCATTCTTGGATCATGTTCAGAGATTAAACAGCCCTGGATTTGTACAGAACGGCCCCTCAGCAATGTAAAATAACAGTAAGGTGTACAAGTGAGCCTCACAGCACTAAGACCTTCTTTTGCTAAACAGAAAATTGCCTACCTTTTCAAAGCATTGTGTTGTGTTCTTTCATAAACAAATTCCTCATCTGAAGGTTTTCTCATAAATCTTTCATTTTTAGTTGCCTTTTCCTGACAATGGGATTTTCCCAGTAAATTTATGCACATGCAACAATAATGTCCAAAGGTTGTATATGTGACCCTGTCACAAAAAAATCGTGCTGGATTAAGCTGTCTCTGTTCAGCCCACACTTGACACTTCCTACTGTCGCTGGACCAAGCAAGTAGCTGAGGTGTTGGTGTGTGAAATTCAGATGCACTGTTCCATTTTTTCCTGTCTCTTGAAACTCAGCATTAAAATTCTCAGGTATGGCTTCTTAACAGAATAAATTGCTCCTATCGAGTTTTCAGGCAAGGATAAGGGAGAGACATTAATAATTCAAAGGTTTCTGCTGCTTTCAGAGTTTCAAAAGCCAGGTGTGTTGTCTCCTATTTTCCAAAAGGTCAAAGGCATGTTTTTATTGCCAGTGAAAGATTTCATATTTGGGGGTTATGACTGCACTTTACAGCAAGTGAGCAATAAAAATATGACAGCCAATGCATGTTTAGAAAGTTTGTGTCAACTTGAGTGGTTCTCCTGCAGATGATTATTTCAGCTGTATCTACTAATCATGTGGCCAAGGGAACTTTTTCTCCAAACTGTGAAACAGCTCAGGGAGAAGAGCAGCCTCAGGCTGACCTTCAGCAGTGTTTTCCAAGGACTTCTGCTACAAGAAAAAATATTCCAATACATTTTCAGAGTAGGCCTTAGGAGACATGGATGGGCTTTTCTAGTAGGATGGGAGTGTGGAGAACAAGAAGTGTTCTGTGTTTGGTCTGCTGGTTTGTGTCCTACAAATCCATCTACCTCTAGCAACCATCCAAAAGACGGCCAACTAGCTAAAAATTGATTCTTCTAGGGGACACAGAATATAGTTTAAAAAAAAAATTGAATTATTGCTTCCAATCTGGAGCATTTTCTCCATAGCACTAACTTACTGCAAATTGAGCACATGCTCAATGTCTTTAAAAAAGTAATCCAAGGATAAAGTAATCTTTAATGTAACCATACCACGGCTTTAATGTAACCGTATCACAGGCGTAACCATGATAGCCCATGCACCTAAGCATGCAACCTCAGCTCAAAGCCATGAATTTTGGGTAATGACCTGGCAGAGAACACAAAAAATCTCTGCAGCCATGGTTGCAGCTGGATATTAAAAAACCCCAATAAATTCTCTGCTTAGCAAAAATAGTGAAGAAAGTAAATCCCAACTGTAGGGTTGGGGTAGCTGTAGGATGCTAACAAACTGTGGGAGTCAAGATCATTACAAGTTGGTCTGTTGACTTTATCCAAGTCTAATTAGGTTAGAAATCTTGAAAGATTTTGGTTTCTTGCAAGATTTTCAGTAATATGTGATTTTTGGCTTGGGAGGAAATACCATGAGAACAGTCTTTTCATGGACATTTAAGTAGTAAACTTGGGTTGGAGCCAACCACACAGAACATGATGAGGTGTTTGCCAAAAGGGAATTGGAAAAGTTTAAAAACTTCAAACATTTTAGGCAGAAAAATAGTGACAAAATTTAAGCTTCAGGGAAAATTCAAACTGGTTTGTATATTACCTAAGTGAGTTTCCTTTCCTCTTAAGGTGATGGCAAGGTTCCTGTTGTCTTTGTTGTTCTTTGAATTGTAACTTTAGCATTAGTATAGTTCCAATACAGTTATTTATTATGAGTATTTTCAGTGAAAATTTTGAGGAAAAGCATAGTCACCCCCTGCTTTTCTTCTGTAACCCATTTACATCTTCATCTCCTCCTCACGCTTGCTTTCTCTAGAGCTGTCTTGAGCATCTGTTCACTTACTCATGAGCACAGCCATATCCTTAAAGTCATTACCAGGCTTTCTGTGGGCTTAGCTGCACCACTGTGCCAGAAAATATCATGGATCTCCATCATAGCTTAGAAGGAGAGATTTTGAAGGGAACCAATAAATCTTTGTAGGGTGGGGATGTATTGGTTGCATGTCATGGTGAAGTTTCCCCGAGCTTCAAACAAGGCCTCAGATGGACTACCTTTTGCACTATTGTTCTTGTATATTAGAAATCTGCTGCTTTACAGATGTGATGGGCAAAAAAAGTATTGCTTCCCAGAGCTTACAGCTGATCAACAGCATGAAGTGACTAAACTAAGTCAACAGAAATAATGGTGCATGGAGGCTCCGTCTTTTACATAGCAATCCATTTGGCTGAGAGACCTGAGAAGGCAAAACCTTTAGGTACAGTTTGCAAATTACCTTGCAAATAAAGTTCTTTTCAAACAAGCACTTCTTGTCTCTGTCACAACATACGTACATTGTAATCTCTGAAAAATGTTATTTATTATTTTGGCTAAATGAGGATAACTGGACTTCAGAGTTGTTTGAAATTTTCTTGGAATAAATATCTAGCCAGAAAATACGGTAATCGATACCAATTCACTTTATTTTGAACCATGGTGCTGAACTAAGGATCATCATTTGCTCCTGTCAGATTATATACATATGCATACCAAGCTCTGCTCTTCTGGATTTCCTTATCCACTAAGGAAAATACAGTACTTTTAACAGCAAGATGAGATATATTTCCATCCAACCTCTTCAGTATAGAAAAAAAAAGTATAAAATACCAATTACATCAAAACTGAATCAGTGGGAAAAACTTTTCTGGTTTAGAACAATATTACAGAATATCAGCCATAGTCAGTTGTTTAACACACTGGGGAGATGGTTTGTATGCTTTCATAAGGTCAAATAGTTTTCATCTCCATCTGTTATCTACTGATACCAGATAATTTTAGACTTTGGCTTATTTTATGAAAATGTTTTATGCTTCAAAGTGCTTGGGGGAGAGAGACCTCTTTTTTTTTTGGGGGGGGGGAGCTCATCTTCAGGAGTCTTTCTGTAGTTGTGGAAATCAGATAAAGGTAGGTAGATGAAACCAAAAGATTGCCAACATGACAAGTCGCAAGGTATCACCCTGGGCTTTCTGTCATTCTATTAGCTCAGGCCTACCATGACTGCTCAACTCAGTGATGATTTATTTCCTCACCTCCTGAAAGTGTGTCCTGTTTGATTCCCTGAGAGACTAAGCCATAGGTGATTACACTGTCTTCAGACAATTGTGGTCCTATTCACCCTCCAAGTCTTTGAAATATTCCAATCAAATTTACCACAGATGAAACCATCTACAATAATAACTGTAAGCTTCATGAAAAAGAGTGACACAAAAGTTTCTTCTTGGATAACTACTAGTTTCTTTTTTATTATTTCCTTACTAGGTATCAGGTCCATCCAGAAGAAATGGAGAATAAATCCTTAGAAGAAGGAGAAGAAATGCTTAGAGCTGAGAGCACTAGGAGGTCACCTGTAGGAAATCAGACTCCATTAGTGCTCACAGCCCCACTGATCCCTAAGGTGCTCTGCGACAGCTAGCAGTGGATGTCCTCTTCCTTTTCTGGGTGATATAAATCTCATTACTCCCATAAGGCAAGCAAACAAAGAAACGAAGCCAGGGGGCAATACCCGTTCACTTCTTGAGTAAGATCAGAGCTAGCAAGGAACAAGCAATATAGCTGAGAGGAGTTTCTGTCCTGTCCAGGAGAACTACAGTCATCATCCTGTGCCCTCTTAAATCTATACATAATGTGTGAAAAGGTCTGCATTTTCAGAAATTTACCATTTACTTCAAAATAACATGAGCAAAGAGGTGAATTGTACACTCTTCAAGACTGTAAAATGTTTTTCCTCTCACCAAAACTATTTTCATTTTGTGAGAGGTTACTTGATGTATTAATTCACATAGCAGCAGAATTGTCAGGGCAGAGGACTCTGTCTTAACCTTTTCCTTCTTTTTTTTTTCCAAAGTATGCAAGATTACTAATTTTAGCCTTAGCAGGATAGCTTCCCCTAATTACTTTCACACAATCCTAACAAAAAAATAGCTTTCATCACCGTGCAGTCCAATATAAACAGCCCTAGAAAACACCTTCCAGATTTCCAGCAGCCACTTGATATCCTCTTTGGATAACTGTTTGGCTGCAGTAGGGGTAACGAGAACCTATGAACCTATCACTTGTTTGAATTTTGCAACTGTACCTTCATCACTTCAAGTTATATTAATCCTACTGCAAATGAGGTTAGTGGTCTAAACATTACTTAAGCAATTATGCTTTCCACTCCCCTCGTTTCTTCTCCAGTGCTATGCAATTTTTACTTAGGGTATCCTAGATTTTTCTTTTCCTTTTAGTTCTCTTAAATTTACAAACCCTTCGCTGATATTATAGTCCCAGGCTAAGTGTAGATCCAAGCATTCTTGAACTGAGTGGGAATTCATATTCAAGCTTTGGTTTTGAACCAAACCAAAATCTTAGGCAATAATCCCATTCTCAGGAATAAAGTTAAAATTGGCTAGGCATCAAGTTCACAGATCATTAGACTGCTTTGTATAAGCTTTGTGTATGTTCCATTGTAAATAGTAATGTTTTCTCTTTTTTTCGATCTATTTTCATTCTCATGATGCTTTTTGCAATGTTATAGCCCTAATGGTAGTTAATAAAAGGGAAATAAATATTGGTAAGAGAATCTGAAGTAAATTTCATAGCTCTTAAATCAAATTCAATTCTGCAGTCATGAACTAATCAATTGCCTTTCTTTTGATTCAAGATGGAAGTTGTGATTTAAGTTCTCTCTAATTTAGCTTTTTTTTTGTACAAAGCCTTTAGGAAGATATAAAATTAGCACATAATAAAATGAAGTGGTTAATTTATGCCATTGAGAAAAAGAGCCATAACACACTCATACATATCATGTCTTATGCTGAAGAGAAAAAAAATCCCAACTATTCATGCCTAATATTGCTTGTCCATTACTCTTTCGCTGTAAAAAAGTGAATGCTAAATAGCATTATTTCATATAGTTACTTTAGAGGATTTGGACAAAGATGTTGGAGCTGTTACTGTCCTTGGAGGCAAATAATGTTTTAATACAAAAGCAGCTAGAAGTCATGACAGGTAAAAATGGCGATGTCAAATCTGGAAACCAGTTGTAATCTGGAGGAAGAGGATGGGCTTTTAATACATACCTTCTCTTGGGTGCTATGTGAAGAAATGCTGATCACCCTTTAGATCATAGGTCTGGCACCTTATTAGCAAAATATTTCATGCACATTTGGTGCTGGGAGGGAGAGCAAAAGAGGTTTAGAAAAATCAGTCAATGTGGAGTTTTACTGGGGAAATAAATCACCTCCAGAACACCAGTTGGACTAGTGGCTGAGGTATCTGCTACCCAGCTCCCATGACGCTTGATGTCAGCTTGCTCTAAGGTATGTTTAAATTCAAGAATCTGTCACCTGTCCTTAATTTAACAATTAATGTTTCACCTGCTGATATATTAAGAACAGGCTTTGGTGTTTTTAATTGTCATATCATTCCCAGCAAGCCGGGCCTGCTGTCAATGACTCCTAGCCATTCTCTAATACAAAGCTTTTTTTTTTTTCTCCAATACGCAATAGGGGATGGTGGAAGAAAAAACATCAAGATGTTGCTGTCTGATTCTGGGGATATCTGAGAGAAGCTTTTTGACTACCCTGAAACTGGCAGTTGTGCAAACCTGTCAATCACAGTTTTAGCTGATGGCCAGCAGGGACAAGCACTGCCCTCCAAAAACTTGAACCAACAATAAACTTGTATTAACACGGGTTCCAGTTCTACATCTGAAAGAGTGAATTGTTAGGAACTTTGGAAAATAAAGGAAAGTACCTACAAGTTACTAAGTTCCACAAGATGAGGCAGGCTTCATTTTCACTGATGCTCTGTTATACTGAAAACATTTCTGTTAAAGATGGCTATATTTTAACCTTGGGTGAACATTTATTTGCACCAGGAAGTCAAGCATGCTGCACTCTAAAGAGTTCACATAAGTTCAATATTGTGGACTAGAAGCCATTCTCAGAGTGTCAGAGTCTAGATGAATTTGGTTTTGAAACATCTGCATTTTGTGTGTTTCTGGGAAAATGGTCAACAATGAGATGTGGCAATGTCTTGCTTCTCTTTTTCTGGTTTCATGCTGCCAAAACCCCAGTGCAGAGGGCTCCTCTGTTTTGATGTGACAGGTGAAGTTAAAAAGGAGGTGTTAGGCAAAATTGTGAACTGTTAACAAGTACATACATGTAGGTTTGAATAAGGTGAATTATAAAAAATGTAAGGATTATGAAGTTTTCAGCTTTGGTAATAACGCCTGTGTTGGCTTTGATAATTTCACATAGTAGCCCAAAAGCAAAAGTTATACTTCTTGACCTCATTAGTACAGGCAGCAGGCTGAATATGGGCTTCAGTTGTTCCAGTGTTTTTTCTTCCTTGTTCACTGAGATACACTCATCCTCCCAGGAATGCTTTGTTCGTGTGCGTCTGTGACTTAGAAAACTTTTCAGTGGAGAACAGGTCCTGTCCAATCACTTTTTTTTGGCCTAAATTGTGTTCTTTTATGTCACAGACCAACAAAAATGTTTATGGCCAGAATCATCAGCACTGCTCCAAGTCCCTCAGCGGTATTTGGATGGCAAAATCAGTGAGACACTAAGTGTCATACTGCAGGCCCTGGCTGGCCTGTCAATCACCGTAAGACAAACAAGTTAAAATATTGGAGCTCTGCCAAACACAATGCTTCAATAAGAATCTCACATTCCTATGTTTCGGCATGGCAATCACGGCAGTCACTCTCAAACTGTACAAGTCAAAAAAAAAAAGTAGTGGAAAGGAATCTTTTCATTTAAGCTTTAAAATATAGCGCAGACAATTTAGGAGGTATCAACTACCATTTATACTGCATTACTATACTGTGGGGAGACTTAGAAAGAAGCTATGGAAGACTTGCAACTGTCTGTTTTGTAAGAACTAAGCTGGAACTAGACTGGGATGTAAGTCACAACATCGTCACCCCTGAGTGAACTTGCCCGCATGAACTTTCCCATCAATAAAGACAGTTCAACCACTTGTTTTCTCTTTCAGCAAATAAAGAAAACAATAAAGTAGACCTGGGCAAAAAAAATAATAAAGCAGACCTGGGCTGTGGAAGCTCACAGAGTCTCAGCTGCAACATTTGTCGGTTCCTATTGCAGAAATACACAATCATAAAAGCATTAGTTGGGTTCAACACCCGGATGTCAGTCAGTCCATCCTTCTGTTTAAAACAAGAATTATTGTCATTCCTAGTTCATTGCATCTATCACCAGCTATCATTGACTTTAAGCAACAGTAGAGCAATGGGTTTGATTAGTTGAGTATTGAAAAGCAGAAAAGTCCACACCCTCTCTACCTAGCTGCTTTCAGTGTCGTACTGCCCTGCTGGTGAAGAAATTCATCCTAATTCCCATCTGAAAATTCAAAGTCACAACACATGTCCTTTGCCCCTTGTTAGGTTCTCTGCTACTGTCATGAGAAATCTGTGTTATCCCTGTAATATCTGTAATATCAAATTTGTGGACAACCCTAAGCTGGGTCAGAGTGTTGATCTGCTAGAGGGTAGGAAGGCCCTGGACAGGCTGGATCAATGGGCCAAGGCCAACAGCATGATATTCAACAAGGCAAAGGGACAAGTCCTATATTTTGGCCACAACAACCCCATGCATGATACAGGCTGGGGACAGAATGGCTGGAAAGCTGCCCAGTTGAAAAGGACCTGGGGCTGCTGGTTGACAGCAGCTGAACATGAGCCAGTGTGTCCCCACGTGGCCAAAATGCCAATGGCATCCTGGCCTGTACCAGCAATAGTGTGGCCAGCAGGACCAGGGCAGTGACTGTCCCCCTGTACTTGGCACTGGTGAGGCCACACCTTGAGTGCTGTGTCCAGTTCTGGGCCCCTCAATTCAGAAGGACATTGAGGTGCTGGAGCATGTCCAGAGAAGGGCAACAGAGCTGGTGAAGGGTTAGGAGCACATGTCCTGTGAGGAGCACGTGTTTAGCCTGGAGAAGAGGAGGCTCAGGGGAGACCCTACAACTCTCTACAACTCCCTGAAAGGAGGTTGTAGCCAGGTGAGGTTTGGCATCTTCTCCCAGGCAGCAAGAGACAGGATGAGAGGACACAGCCTTAAGCTGCACCAGGGGAAGTTTAAGTTGGACATCAGGAAGAAACTCTTCACAAAACTGTGATTAGACATTGGAAAAGGCTTCCCAGGGAGGTGACAGAGTCCCTGGAGGTGTTTAGGGGAAGACTGGATGTGACACTTAATGCCATGGTGTAGTTGATACAGTGGTGTTAGGTCATAAATTGGATTCAATAATCTCAGAGGTCTTTTCCAATCTAATTGATTCTCTAGTTCTGTGATTCTCTGACCTCCTTGTGTAGTCATAGACTGCTACTCAATCTCCCTTTAGCCCTTCCTTTGCCAGAAAAAGAAGTACAACTCCCTCAGGTTTTCCTCGAAGCTCATGTGGTTTATGTCCCTGGCCATCTTTGATAGACACTTCATAGACCCTCTCCAAATTTTAACATCTCTCTTGAATTGTATGTGGGTTCCCAAAAGTGTGCACAGTAGACCAGCTATGCCCCATTCCTCCAGCAACAGATTAAGCACAGAATAACCTCCCTTTATCTGCTGTGTTTCCCCTAAGGTAGCCCTTAGTAGTTTGCTTTGATCATGATGGGAGCACATGGTTGGCACATGTTCAGCCCGGCATCAACTTTACTGATTGTTTAAAGAGATGTGTTATATCTGAATGCTTAGAGTTGATCCTAAGCTCTGCTCCTGGTTTGCAATGTAAAATATCTCTCCTGAAGGCACTGGACCCTAGGTGAATAATGCTAAGAGAAGAAGGTGACATGTAATACTCACCAGATGGCTTCTGCCCACACTGTACTTTTTAGAGGAGGACTGTTCTGTGCTGCTTTCTTACAAGCTGATCTACTTTAGCTGCTCAGAAAACAGCTGTGGTAGTTCTTAAGAACTGTTTACTGATTGAAACCATGTAATATTATTAGAAACATTTATAAGTATTGAAAACATAACAATACTGAATGATCTAGCATCTTCATGGAACAGCTGATATGCTGGTACCATTCTCTGAAATATGTTTTACAGCTGTAAGTTGTGATTAAAAGAGTGGGGGAAAATGAGCACAACAGTGGGAACCGTTCCAAGGGCAGTGATAAAGATCTCCTTCCTTGTCTGGAATTGCCCTTTAAGCCCTAGACTCTTAATCAGCAGCAAAAGGAAGTAAAAGCTTCCTTCCCTGACTAGACCTGATTTCAACAAAGATGTGAGAGTGTCTTTCACAAAATGCTCCCGTCACAATCTGTGTAAGAGCTGCTTTAAAAATAAAAATTAAAATAGCTTGGTCTTTTGCTTCCTTCAGTTGTTAGACTAAATAATAAGAGACCAGCACCCTTTCTGATGGTCACTTTCATGAATACAAAGCTGCCCCTGTTTCACTGAGATAAAGCACTTCAACTGTGTGTGTTCTGCTTTGCCAGATACAGTTTATCTTGTTTATATGATGACATTTATGCAAGTAATCTATATCCAAAAATTAAATATAACCACCTTTATAGGAAAAAAAGTATCTAAAGTTTGCCGGGAGATTATTGTATTCTTCAAATTTTCCCATCAGTAGAAGAGTTTTCCAATTCCAGATCTGACAGGGAATTAGGACTGTTGTCCTCAAGTGTATTTCATACCATGTCATGTAAAGAGCATAAATTTCTGTCTTACTAGGCCAGGGCAGGGAAGGAACACAGCACAGACTGAAAAGCAGAGGCACATCTGTACCTCATTACTATGAAAGAGCCTCTGTCCTTTCCAGTGTTAACATAGCCCAAAGACACTGAAACCTAATGGAGTAATGGTGACAAGGCCTGAAGAATGATAAACCCATACAGAAATGGACTTCATGAGAGGAGCAAAGGAGGACTGACAGGAACTGGGGTCAGAAATAGCCAAAAAAGGTAGTCAGCTGCTGAGGCAGAATACACTCTATGTTTTGAGTGTGCTGCTTGGCAGGTCACTTGAAGACTTTCTTTTGATTGAGCAGAACAATGGAAAAAATTGCTACATGTTTGTATTTAAGTGCTTAAAGAGCATCCACATGTCAATATTGAAGGGAATTTTTATTCCAGGCATGGATAAGAATTTGGGTACTTTCAAAAGGTCCCATTAACCACTTCTGTAAATCCTTAAGTGACAAGTGTGGTAGTAAACCATAGAGAAAGTCTTCCATTGTACACCCAAGAGGAAAGCTGTTGTGTTTTATACAGGATAATCATTACTCCAAATATAATGAGTCAGGCTGTAGATCTGTTATGGAGAGCTTTGAACTCATAGCAAAAAGCCATAATTCATAGCAGTTACAGTTTGGAATATTTACTTAGAATTGCACATGGCCATGCCCTTACAGAGAACAGGAAATGTCACTAAATCTGCTTAGTCAAACTGCATTGTAATAAGTGTTGCTCCCACATTTCTTTTCCCTTTTCCCAGCAGTCTCTCAACTCATAACTAGAGCCCTGAATCTGCCTTTTCCTAGAGGAAAAACATCTTTTCCCTTTGTTTGCCTATCCTTGTTACTTTTACAACCTCTGGCAGCTTCTGAAAACTGCCCCTTAGAAGACAAAAGAGCTATAGTTTTGGTGTATGACTGATGAAGTAGGCATGTAGGCATGTGTGTAAGAGTTGGGAAATGGAGCTGTAACATACTCCAAGTGCTTCTATCTGGGGCACAGTTGCATATTATGCTAAATTAGGTTTGCAGACAAGTACCTCAGACCAGTCTATGAAACCTCCTTTCCTGTTCAGGTTTGCTAGCTTTGATGTTCTTATCTGCAGTACTTTCAAAATGCAAAGGCTACCCAGAGAAGTTCAACCTCTGAAGTTAAGTGTGAATTTAAACCAGTATAAATACCTCCTTTTTACTCGAACAGTTCCTGTGGTCTTCAGTATAGTTATTTTGATCTTGTAAATATTGGTGAAGTTTGGGGATTTGTTTGCAGAGTCTGCATTTTTGCTCCTGACAAGTTGTCTTAGTTTGCATCTGATATTGATGTCAAGTGCTGATGAAAACACTTTACTCAAATATTAATTGGAGAGAGTCCAAAAATATGTTTCAACTAAAAAAAGTTGACAGTTTAAAATCCTGACCCAATTAAAACTTTTAAATTAAGCATGTTGATCAGTGTAATACATTAATTTTCCCTGCCATGTTGTGTAAGATGCTTCAGGCAGGCTGTGTTGTTCAGCCTAGGCAGAGTGTAGAGTATGGCTAACTCCAAGGAAACCTCTTCCATCTGTTCGGGGTTTGTTTTTTTTTTTTGCCCTGCAGTTTTAAGCCAACTCCCAAATGACAGAAATGGGACATTTGACAGGCATTAGGAGTTTGTATAGAAAGAGCAGAGAAATAATGAGTGAGCAGGACTGTTTTCAGCTGAAAACTAGAAGGTGCAGGGTTTACAGGTGGCTGTAGGATATCCTTTGTTAGCTGGTCATGCAGATCGGATCAATAGGAAAGAGCTGATAGCGGGGCTGCAAAGGGCAATGGGTTTCGGTGAGTACAGGAACAGGGCTGACAGTGATGCTTCCTTACACAAGGGTAGTGTTGTTGCTGTGGGTTTTCATTTGAGTTAGAGGCATGAATACAGATGTCACTAGGAAAGAATTTGAAATGTTCAGGTTGCCAGAGGTTGTGAAAGAAATTAACAAGGGGTGATAATGTGATTGGTCACATGTTTGTTCTCAAAGTATTTTTTCCCAAGAAAGCCTTAGCCTGGGTCATTCATGCTGCACAGAGTGGAGGGTGCCCATGATGATTTTGACTACCCAATGTTCAATATCATGCAGCACTCAATTCAGAGTAATAATCATGAATTATGGTGTTTCTTATCATGTATCCAATTACCCTTCATTAGCTGTGGGTTTGGGAAGGGGTTTATATGAAAATAGAAGCATGTACAAGAGAATGTGTGCCTACGGGGTGCCTTTTGAAATTTTCAAAAAAAAGGTATGAAGTTACCACTTTGTCCACAGAAGCTGATGCATTGCACAGACATCACTGGGTGAAGGCAGACCCAGGCTGCAAATATAGAAATGAAGGGGAGGGTTAGCTCCTAGAATTCATTTTTAATGATTGGATTCCAAGCTAAATTTAGAGGGCCTTCTTTATCACAGGCTCCTCTGACACTGTCAAAGGGTCAGTTAACTGCTACAGCTTGGTAGCTAGGGTTTTGTATAAGCTCCTGTTTACCAAGTGTTTGTCAAATGCAATTGAGATTGAACTATCTTGGGGTATTTGCCTAAGGAGAAGTGGGTTTTGAGCATCAGCTTAAATACTGAAGTTGTTTCTGTGACCAATACCACAGAAAAAGACATAGTTCTGTTGACAGAAATTAAGTAAATTGGAGAAGATTAAGGGGACGAGAATAAAGAGGATAGTATGGGGTATCAACAGGGATCAGAGGGGGGAGAGTGGATAGTAAAGAAAGGACAAGGAGTGGTGAGGATGTGGACAGACAGAAACAGAAAAGGTCTACAGAAGTAGGATAAAAGAAATTAGGCAGTAGGGACTGTGAGGAACTAGAAGTGATTGGATTCAACTATCTGAAAAGGCTCAGCAAAAGCCACATGTGTCTCCTCCAGTGGTCTGCCTGAGCAGAGAGGAGCAGTCTGCTGTGATTACTGTTGCCTCAAATGATAGAGGTCTGTGCCACGATATTAAAAAGCAGCTCTGTTGATAGCCACTTCTAGAATTGTCTTTTATAAGATCTGGAAAAGGGCTTGAAAATTACTGCCTGTGAAAAGTATTAAGACTGTAAAATGAACTCTGGTCAACCATGCCAGAAATAGTTACCTGTACTGTTTAAGCTGATTGTCTGTAACTTACATTATCATGCTTTCTAAATAGAGCATAGTATGAGTTTTCCCCTCCTCAGTGTCTTCATGGTTTTGGCTTACATTAATTATGTCAGCTTTCATGACTCTCAGGGGTTTGTTCAATATATTGAGAAGTGTTAATAGTATGCTTTGGAGGCACTTCAGGTATTTTTAGAGGACTACTGATTTCTTATACTATAACACAAATCTGAGCCATATTTCTTTACTGAATAATGTATTGAATTGAACCACAAGAAGATGTTATCTGTTTGAAATAAACTGGAATTGCTGTGTTTTCCTGAGAGGATTCAGCTTTAAAAAACGAAAGTCATTCATAAAAAAGTAAATGTATCTCATGAAAAGACTCTTTCAAAAGTTAATTTGGTGTTTTCAAACTACCATGTTCTGCAGGCGTATCAAAAGACCTAGAGAGCTTGTAGGGATTTAGTAAAGTACCAGCTTAAAAACGAGCTAAAGAATGCTTAATGTCTCAGCTTTCTCACTGATTAATGTGTATTTTTAGTGGCTCTCTGTCTTTTAACTAATTAAAACAATGTATTAAAGCTGTGTATGGTTGACATACACCAAATAACACGTGTAACCTATTAAAGTTAACAAAAGGGGAATTGTTGATTAATACTTTATAAATGACAAAAGGACACTGCTCTTAGTTATATAAATTATTCTTTAACTTGAAGGCTGCTAATGTTGCTAATACAGCCCATTGTTGAATGCCTGCTATGAAGTTTTTAGTACCTCTGACTTTCATTAATACAAAATCCTTGAGTGGTTCTTAATCACGCTGCCAATTTTTAAGCAGCTTTGAGACACCAATAGAAATTACTCCTTTTAAACCCACTAAGTCCTGACCTGTAGTTCTTAACCTATCCCTCCTTAGACACAACCAGTGTTTAATGTTTAATGGGTGTGCATGCAAGTTCTAAATTCAGCATCCCTCCAAAGAATGGTTTCACCCCCCACCATCAGTCTCACCCCCCACCATCACTACCCCAGAGGTTCACAACTTCAAAAAGGGTAAATATGTGAAAATTAGGAATTTGTTAAATTGAACCTAAAGTGAATATATCTTTGCAGGCCGCAAGAAGGTTAGTGCCGGACTGCATACTGGAAACCCAGCAGTGCACCACCTGTTAAGAAGGCTTGAATAAGGGTGAAAAGGAAGCCAGCATGTCTAATCAAAACAATAAGCAGATTATTAGAATAAGAAGACGTCTTTCAAAAAGATGGAATTGTATCCAAACGAGGCAAAGACAAAGGATTTTAAACTCTGGCAGATTAATTGTATAAATGCAATAGTGCATGTCAAAATAGAGCTCAAGTAACAATGAGCTAAAAGGATCAAATGAATACTAAATTTTCTCGCAGACATATGAAGAGCAGGAAGCATACCAGAGAGGCTGCAGAGCCAAATGGTGCTCATGGCATTGAAGGAGCACTGACCAGGCAAGAACACTGCTGAGAAGCCAAATAAATTCTTTACTTAAGTTTTCATTGTGAACTAAATTGGAGATCCATGTTAAATCCCTTTGGAGAGAGAAGATGTTCCTCAGAGAGTACATCTGACACTTAAGAGGCTAGAGAGGCCATGGAAACATTGATGATGGAAATACTAACTAATGATGGGCAGTGTTTATCCATGGGCTTTAGAGAAGTCAAGGATGAAATTGTTGAATAGATAATGGTAATGTGTAGCCATTTCATTTAAAACTATTTTGGTACATGACAACTGGAACAATGGCAGATATTATACCAGTCTTTAAAACAGGTACCAGGGAGAAGGAAGGAAACTACACATCTGTAGCGCAAGATTTAAACCAAACAAGTTAGTCAAACTCTGAGAAATAATTTGCTAGATGGACATGTGAACATATGTGATTTGTGTGGGAAGATGGCTAGTTCATAATAATTAGTCAAGTCAGTTTCCTTCAAAAGCTCTTGGGAATCCAAAGAGCTGTGGGGTAAGACATGGATCAGCTATGAGATGGGATGAAAGGGATGAAGGAAAATACTAATTACAGCTTTCAGAAAAGTCATCAAAATCTCTGGGCGTCCATGCTCAAATCCGTGCCACCTAAATGACAAGGGAAGGAGAAGACAAGGAAGACATTGAGTAGGAAGTGAAAGGATTTACAGAGGATTTGTATTCTTTCTGATGGTAAGGATGAAGACAACAACGAAGAAGAGTAGCAGAACTTTTTTAAACTAGTGACTGGACAATAGAATGTAGGATGAAATTCAGTGCAGGTAAAGGTAAGGTAGAAAAATTTCTTTTGGCATGACTAATGGATTCCTCACTGAGCGGTGACATTCAGGAGTGAAGCCTTTGGATTATGAACGGCAGTTCAATGGAAAATTTCAATTCAATGTCTGTTCAATAGAGTTCAAAAAAAGGCAAAATAAAAATTAGGCATGATTTAGCAAGGAATGAAGGGCAACTAAATAGCATTATTTTGCATGAATAAATACTGAATTACTCAGCATTAATACTGAATGCAGTTCTGCCTCCCTTATCATAAAAAAAAAAACAAACAACAAAAAACCTCAAACAACAACAAACAAACAAACAAAAAAACCCCCATATAAAATCATATGCTGAGTTGGAAGGGACCCATCAGGATTATCAAGTCCAACTCCTGTCCCTGTGCAGGACACCACAAGAATCCCACCATGTGCCTGAGAGCATTGTCCAAACACTTCCTGAACTCTGTCAGGCTTGGTGCTGTGACCACTTCCCTAGGGAGCCTGTTTCAGTAACCAACCACCCTCTGGGTGAAAAACCTCTTCCTAATATGTAACCTAATCCTCCATTGACACAGCTTCATGCTTTTTCCTCAAGTCTGTCACTGGTCATGAGAGTGAAGAAATTGGTGCCTGCCTCTCCTCTTCCCCACAGGAAGCTGCAGACAGCAATGAGATGCCCCCTCAGTCTCCTCCAGGCTGAACAGAACAAGTCACCTCAGCCATTCCTCATATGGCTTCCCCTTACGGCCCTTCACCACCTTCATTGCCCTCCTTAAGACACTCTTTTAAGAGCTTAATGTCTTTTTTATAATGTGGTGCTCAAAACCTTATACTGTATTCAAGGTAGGCGGCAAAAAAAAAAAAAAAAGGATTGACTAAAACTGGAAAATCTTATCAAACCAGACAAGCAAGGATGACTGAGTACATGCCAGAACCACAGCCACTGTAGGGTTTCCCAGTTTGAAAAACAAAGGGTTTCTAAGGCAATGTGATAGAGGTTTCCAGAATAATGCATTGTGTAGACATAATGGTAAAGATTACGAGCTTGCTGTCTCTGGCAGTGTACGACAGGCTTCTAGTAGGAACTGAATCCAAAGGAAGTTGAAGAAGGTGGGTTTTGGCACAGCAGGTGGCAGACTTGAAGAACTCCTTTCCAAAGAGTTGTGGATACTTAAACTTTGTGTGAGCTGGAAAGGACAACTACTTGGAAAAAAGATCAATTTAGGGTTTTTAAATGGACAAATCATGTTAGGCCTAGACTGTGTTGATCTGAAAATATGTGGTGGTTAGGATAATATTTGAGATAAGTCTTGTGCCCTATACTTACTCTTCATTGGCATCTGTTCATTGCCATTGTTGAAGAGAGGTTATGAAAAAGGAGATTGGTCTGTATTGGATTCTCAGTGAGCACGCCTCACTGTGGGTTTTCCACTGATTATTGTAGGAGGATAAAATACATTGTTGTGATAAACCTCACTTGTTGGGAGACTTGAATGAATGATCTGCACTGAAACAAATTTAATCTGTGGTTTATGAAGGATAGTCTTAAAATTAGAGAATCATTCAGGCAATGTGCTTTATTGTGG
The DNA here is from genome assembly GCA_013397975.1 of Machaerirhynchus nigripectus. Lineage (NCBI taxonomy): Eukaryota > Metazoa > Chordata > Aves > Passeriformes > Dicruridae > Machaerirhynchus > Machaerirhynchus nigripectus. The sequence goes on from VZRQ01008525.1 coordinate 800,205, forward strand.
TCAAGGCTGCCTAGGGTTTGAAAGAGTTAGATATGCTTAGTACTCCAAAATAGAAATGGTACTCATTATTTTACCCTTGCACAATGCCTACTGTTGCCAAAACAACCATCATTCTCCAATCACAGGTGAAATTGGATCACCTACATGGTGACAGACAGCTTTATTGGACTAAGAACATAAGGAGAATTAACACTGCTTCATACTAAAAGTCAGTCTAGTATCTTGCCTGTGACAGAGGCCAACAGTGAAAGAAGATAATAAGGCATAAGGGATGCCTTCATTAAATACCTAGGTCTGCCCTTAGGCAACTTCCTATATGGAAACTGCTCCACGTGTTTTCCCTTCTCTACACCTCTTCCAGTTCTCCTCCATATATTTTGAATGATAATGGATCTGTATGAACTATTTTAAATGTAGGGGTACATTTAGCAGGAGTATTTAAATATAGGAGTTCATATAGTGGCATGATATCTTCTGCCTTGTTCTCCATTCGTTATTTAGAATTTCCTAATATGTGTTTGGTTTGTGTTTCCTATTGGACACAGAGTCAAAGTTTTTAGGGAAGTATAACCCCTAGATCTTGTTACTGCATGGAAACATTGATTTCAGATCCTATAGTAATGGCTGTATAAATTTAGGCTTGCTCTAAATTTATCTGAATTTCATCTGCTATTTTACAACCTAGTAAACCCCGTAATATCTTTCAGCTAGACATTTCTCTTCATTGTCCTCAACAAATTGCCTCATAATGCAATGTTCTTCTCTTATGCTGTGTGTCCCTTCACACTGACCTGCAATGAAATGTACCTCCAAAGAGAACACACGTTTAGAGTCCTGCTTTTTTAAATTTAGTCGTAACTCTGCTGTTAATCCTATGCTTTCATAGGGGACCCTGTCAGAGGTATTTTCTCTTTGGACATTATGCTATCAAACAATAAGCACATGTAATGTAATGTAAAACAATGCCGTTTATCACTAGTTTCATGCTATGCTTTTCAACAGATCAGCAAATGCTCTGAAATAGTGTCTTTGTGGGAACTCAAGGGCTTTATTACTTAGAGTTATTAAGATTGTGACTGCTGTATTAAGGAAGGAAAAGCTTCAATGGAAGCCTGTGGCATTTTCTACAAAAGTTAAATACATCTTAAAACAGCATTGTTGGGCAAATCCCTTCAGAATCACAATACAATCAAAACGAGCTGGGTGCTGCTCGATACTGTGTTTCTCACTGCAGGATAACATGCCATTGTAGTGAACTATGAGAAGAAAACAGTATCTAATGTGTTTGTTACTCTCCTACATAAACTTTCATGACAAATGGCATTTGACACCATCGGAGGAAAGTAAGTGCTGGTGCAAAGCAAAACTCAACACAGAATCAAATGGAGATCAGAACCTAAGACTGTTAGAGTTGAAATACTGTCCCATATGGTTGGCATACTAGCCACAGCCTCAAGGCAGCCCAATTTTATTGAAAGGAGCACTGCTACAATCCCCCTCATTGACAATGCTGATTAGGTGGCTTCTTGGTGAAAGGGTTCTAGGGCATGGAACACCAACCTGGTAAAATCGTTCAAAATTTATTCTCTTTTTACAATGGGCTTTTTTACTGCCAGACCAAACAGGCATAAGTTTGTGCAGGAAGGGGACTGGGAACATGTGGCTGGAGAAGAAGGGGGTACCCACAGCAGCTGACATTCTATAAGTTCTCTCTCTATATATACACCTTCTTTTCTCAACATATTATCAACATATACTGCACGATTGCAGAAGTGTTTTTACTTTGGTACTTTTCTTCCTTCTGCTATTAATTTGAAATCAGCAGGAGATAATCTCTTATTTTGTGGATAGATAACAGCACTAAGTCAACCAAATTCATTTTTTCTGACAAAGCAGTTTTTCAAATTTGCACATAAACAAGGGGCAAATACTGTACTTTTCCACTTCTAAAAGTTAAAGAACCTAATTAGCCTTGATGCGTTTTCCTTTTTGCTCTTTACTTTTTGTAAGCAATATATAATACAAATTTTAGGGAAGAGTATTACCAGGGGCCTAGCAGTCCCGCTTTGATGGTTCTGCATTGTAAAAGTATCACTTGCAAGTAACAGGAGAGAAATTTCACTTGTGAAACTGCATTCTCAGATAGCGATGATGTATAACAAAGAAAAGAACAGGTTTACCTTGGTTAAAAGCCCAGTTCGACTGTAGCCAGAGCTGAAACACAGTGCCATCTGTTTGTTTCACTCTTCCTGTTGTTGAACTTTCAAATTTGTCATATGTAACTGCAAAGAGCATAGGCAAAAATTAATTTAGATGATTCATTTTATGGTCACACTGTTTAGCCTCTTTTTTTCCCGGGCTATAGAATTTTGCTTCTCTGTACCTGCTGCCTGGCCTTACACCCTGGGATCATAGGCATTGTGAAACTGTAAAACAGAAGTTTTTTCATTAAAGGTGACTGTTTAACCTCTGTGTCATGAGCATTTAAGCAATCCAGGAATAAGATTTGCGTATTAGCACTGTGATGTGAGAAGTTCTGATAGCGAGCATAGTAAAGACTGGCTTCTTCCATCAATCCATGGAAGATAAATGTAATCCCTGTTAAAAAAAAATAATTATAGGCTTGACACAAAAAAGAAAAACTAAAGAAAGTATAGTTTCACAATCAGTGAGGGGATTGGAATTTCTATTTATCTTCTGCTTCTGCCAACGTTTTTTGGTATCACATTTTGGGCTCACTTTATAGAAAAGCTATACATGATAGTGGGACAATGACAGGATCATAAAATGTTTTGGATTGGACAGGACCCTAAAGATCGTTTAGTTCCAACCCCACTGCCATGGACCTGCACATCTTCTGCTACACCAAATTGCTCAAAGCCCCATCCAGCCTGGATATTCTTAGTCTCATGTGGTTCTTTACCCTCATTCTTCTCACTTGTTGCTCCGTTTTTCCTCTCCTTTANGTACTGGAATGTACTTGCTGATGAACAAAACACACCCAAGGCAAGCAGTGTTTCACTGACCTGTCTAAAATAAGTTTTCCATAAAGAGCACAGTCATTTCTAAAGGAGTCCCACGTTCCCCATATCACACTGATAACAGTATCCCTGGTTTTCTGGTCAGAGATCCCTACAGTGCACCAGGCAGGATGTGCTGTGGCCAGCCTGGAGCTATGAGGCTGCTCTCCTGCTTGCAGCTGTCCAGCTGGCAGGAGGGTCAGCCTCAGCTTCTCTCCTTGGGGACCCTCTTTGCAATCAGTTGCAAGGCTTGAGGAAAGAAAACCGTAATAGAAATCTGTCCACAGATACTACTTTAAAACTTTATTTTTTAAAAGTGCTATGTTTTTCCTCTTAAATCTCACAAACATAAAATTGCTTACTAAAAACAATGCATTTTGGTTCTCTTTCGCCATGTGAGAGTGAGTAAGTCTTGGGACTTACTACCTATATCATTCTAGAAGAAATTAAAGATTTTAATTTTCTTCCTATAAAGGATGGCTGATTTTGTACATCATAAGAATAGTTAATTACATGGTTTACAGTGGGGGTGTCGCTGTACCAGACATTTTGAACAGAGCCCCTTTTCAGAACTGCTGCCTATCTGATAAATGTGAAACAAAATGAGAGAAATTTTCTCTCCCCCAAACAGTCTGTGTAGCCTCCTGTCGCCCTGAGTTTTGCAGTCTTTCGATGTTTTCATTCCCGTAATAGAGTTTCTCACGCAGTTTCTGTAAACATAAGCCATGTTTAGCTAACCAACCTTTATTATTTTCATTCTTTTCCTAAGGGGGAGAAATATGATAGACTTTTGGTCTGACCAGTGTCATTGAGAGGTGGTAACCCCATCCTCCAATCCATGGTTGTCTCTAAAATGATATATAACTGACTGAATAAAGAGGCCAGGCCTTCTTTGGTCCTTCTTCGGCCCCTCTTTTGGCCCTGGCTCCTATCCTGACAGAACGGTGTCTGCGTGGTTCTTTTGTGTCCGAGTACAACAGCCCCCCTGACTTGGTATCTGAAAATTTCTCATTTGTTATACGCAATTTTAAGGAGGTGAATGTAAAAAGTGGGAAGGGACTCAAACAGGCCTGTATGGATTAAACCTGGTAAGCAAGGCAGGACTTTGCCTAGTCAGGATTTACTGTTTTCTGTATTATCTGCTCAGCAGAGGCCACGCAACTTCCTCACCGAGGAATTTCCATCCAGCACAGTAATTTATGTAAACTGTAATATACTGTAAAACATTGCATTCTGAAAGGAAAACAATGTCTCTGTGTAAACAGCATAAACAGCCAAACTTACTTTAAGCTTGTACCTAATTTGTGGTGTGAACTTCACCTCTGTGAACTTCATCTCTGGCCACTGAATCTTGGAAGTCCTTTCTTTCATGAGCTCTCTAGCAAATCTTCATCACAGCGTTTGTGACTCTTCACCTTGCTGGAAACAAGCAAACACAGTGCTCATCTTTTTTATCCCTCTGGCCTCTCCTTGTTTGTTTGACCCCTCTTTTTTCACCCTTAGCAGCTCCTTCCACAGCTTATGACTTTTGTGTCATCAATCTTAATTTAGCTCATAAACTCCAACCAGGAACTTCTTTTACCTTTTGCCATGTATTAACACTGCTGTCTAAAGTAAAATTTTCACTAATAGAATAAATTGTGTTGCATAACCCAACAATAATTCTAATACCAGTGTTCTGTTATTAGCCCAGATAAATATTCTGAATGGTTTTTCCAAGTTTGCCACAACAGTTTAGGCTTTTTTTTTTAGCAGTTGTCTTATCTGATTTTTAGTCCTGAAGTACAGGCCTTTTCTAAGAACTGTCATAAGGCTAAATTAAATATGTATGTGAACTTTACCTCCAAACCTGAAGTCAGTGAGGTCGAGGAAGACATTTGTTTACATAATACTCAGGAAGTAAAAGAAGAACCAGTGCTTTTCTATAGTTGTGTCTCTGTATGTCTTGGTCCTTCTAAAAACTGATAAATCATATTTGCTCAAGTTTCACATTGGAACTACTGATGATGGCAAATTTTTTAGTCTTTCCCGTGAAGCCTTTTAGAGGTCAAAGTACGTCATCACCTGAGGGTGAGGGAAGTGTGTTTTTAAACATGTATTTTGTAACATGGTAAAACCATGTGAAGTTCCTATAAACTGTAATTTGTGCTTGCATTAGGAAGGTTAAAATTATTCATTAGAGCACTTGTTTTACTAAAATTGACAAGAAGTATTTTAGATATGGTATTACTTTTGACAATGTCAACAGCAGAATATACTCCAGCATTTTTTTCTCTGCTAGTTATTGGATACAGATCCTGTAAATCATTTACCAGCTGTTGATAGCATAGGTGAGTTTTCTTTTTGATAGGAAATTTTATTCAAATTCATTAATATTGGAGAATTATTGAGAAGCCACTAACTTCAGGAGCTGAGCATGTGCCTACATCTAGGTCTATAAAAGTTTATGAGAGTTTTTTTCCTCCAGTACTGTTTGTGTAGTGTTCTTACTCAAATTTTGAACGATAGAAGGAAAAGTACAAATGATTTATGCCTTCTCAGGGCTCCTTTGTGTCAGGCTGTCTATGTTGAAGCCACTTCTGTGGAGACAGTATAATGTAGACCTGACTGAACCACCTATAAACTGGTTAGTATGGCATGTGAGTAGCACAGAAGTGTAGGACTGCACTAGGCAGAAAACACTTTAATTGTTCCATTACTTGGATAGCTTTTCAAGTGTGTGTTCCAACACAGGTCAAATCTTGCAACTCCTCTGGATCAGGCTAGCAGAGAAGGCTGCAGCAGTATTCCTAGTGAAGTTGTCCTCTTTGATTACTGAGTTGATCAGTTCCAAGTCTAAAACTGTTGTGTGTTAAGTCCACTGGTACTGAACACAGGGCCAGTGTCATCATCAGGCACTGAAGTATGGTGTAAGGAGCCAAAAAAAAACTTGGGCAGACTGATGTATCTGCACGATGCAGTGAAGCAGCTGTGGGAGCAATGTAATTCCTCTGGAGCTGCACAGACTGGAAGCAAAGCAAACCTGCCTCTTGAACATGAAGCCTCTTGGACCTCAAGAACAGAAACGCTCTGATCCATAAGCACTGCTTCCTTTTCTGAGGACTGCTTCTAGGATATGCATGCCCTACTTCATCATGCACTTGCACACCCTAGGTGAGCTTTTGTACAAAATTCCACTCCCCTCATTCCATGCCTTGCATTAGCTTAAAGGCATAAAAATCACAAATATAAATTTCTTGTAGATCCTTGTCAAGTATAATAGAAGAACATCCTGACGGGCATTTCCCATAGTAAAGGAAATCAGATACAATATGAACCTCTTCTACCTTCTGCAAAACTTCATTATAAATAATTTTTGTCATGTTGCCCTAATAGTCTTAAAGAGTATTAACATTCACTCCTTGAAGTGTTTTCAGCCTTCCAGTTTTGTAGCACTCTTTTAGAGAGAGGATGACCAGGTGAGGTTGCACCCCCAGTTCAAGGAGAGCTGTGTCTCTCTGGCTCTATTTGCCCTGTCCCTTGTCCATCTGACTTAGCTTTGCATCCCTGCTCTGTCATCACAGACTGTTATCATGGTGTCCTTGATGTACAAGTGGCAGCCAGCTCCCTTTCCTGCAACAATTTACAAAGCTGCAGGCAGGAGTCCGGCTGTGGAAGCTGCATGGGATAGGGACCAGAGCAATCTCCTGCCCTGCAGGACAGAGATAGCTGGGTTTCAGCTTGAATATTAGAGAAGGAAAACTCTTGTTTCCCAAAACTATCTCAGGCAGTGGTTTCTGGAGGAAGGGGGGCTGTGGCAGCATCAAGGAGCAAAGTATGCCCTATGAAGTGCTTGAATAATTGTTCTTGTGCATCTTGCCCTTGCAGAACCCATAAGGCAGGTGTGAATAGTGTAAACTTTGCCAACCAGTCAGTACTGAAATTCATTTCTCAACATGTTGTCCATTCACTTACTGATGCCATCACAAATTTTCTCACATCTCTTTTCATGACTTCCACATTACTTGAAAAATGCTGCTATCCTTTCCTTGTTTTCTCCTCTCCGCTTACACAGTGATGCTAAGCACTGGAACAGACTGCCCAAGGAAATGGTGGAGTCACCATCCCCGAAGGCATTTAAAAGATGTGTAGATGTGGCACTTGAGGACATGGTTTAGTGGTGGGCTTGGCTGTGCTAGGTTAACAGTTTCACTGGCTGATCTTACAGGTCCTTTCCAACCTAAATAATTCTGATTCATGACAGACCTCTACTGCAAAATGGCCACATACAGGAGTCAGAAACAGGGCCAGGCTACAAAAGAGGGCTTTACAAATATTGCCCAGACATGCAGAGGTGGGATTAAGAAAGTCAAAGCTCAGTTTGAACTGGCAAGGACATCAAGCGCAAGACAAAGAGCTTCAGCCTCTGCATGAGCAAAAAAAGGCCAAACAAGGAGATGTGGGCTCACTGTTAAGCAGGGTTCTTGATTTCATGGCTGCAAACATGAAAATTTTTCAAATTGCTTCTATATCCTGAATTATAAAAACAAATCTTAACCCATTAAATCTCAATAATATACAAGGATGTGGAAGTCCTTTAGGACTGGATAACTCTATATTCATTTGCTGGCATACGGCACACATTTTTAGCACATGACTCTTTCCTGACTGGAACTTAAACTCCTAAGGTCACACAGTTTATAGTACTAACATTTGGTTAGTCCTGTTTTATTATCAAGGGTAGGAAAAGTGATAGGTGTTTTTTAAAGACAACACTAGAAATGAAAGAATATAATATATTTTAAAATTAAGTACTGCATGTCTCTGTTGCTACAGAAAAAATACTTGAAAACTTTTTTTAAAAAAAGTGGCATACAGGAGGCTAAAAGAAAAAAAAGAGGCCAAATTACTACTCAATTCTTGAAAGATAAGCTCATCACCTGGATTTTGAGGATCAAAGGAATATTTTTGATTAATAGTTTGAATTGCCTGATACAAAGCTGGATTATATCAATGGACAAGCTCTCATTAGTTGTTGCAACATCTGCTGCAAAAGGAAAATTACAAAGTAAAAGTATCTTTGCTAAGGCACCATTTAGAACTGTTCTGTTAAAATGGTTTCTGATTCCCTTTTGGTACTGGGCAACATGTCATGTTTGTAGTTATGACTTCAACATAACGAAGCATAAAATATCTGTATGTACTGCAACAAAAAGCACAATTTCTTTCTTCATAATGAAGTAAAACTGAAAATTATTGTGAGATGCATGGAAGGTTTAGTTCCTTTTAAATACAAAATAACTGTTTCATGGCACTGTGTCCCAAGGCAAGGTCAGACATGAATTCAACAGTATTACAGGGAGTGGAAGATAGACCACTGGACCCCCAGTTTTGCAGCATAAATCCAGTAATGCCTTCTGGGTTGCTTAAAAAAATAGCAGAGTGCTTTGACATTTATAAAGCTGATGTTAGAAGAGATTATGATCTAAAAAAGGTTATCAGTGATTTATTGCCACAGTTCTGCGAAGCAATGAATTTGTAATGTGGCGGTTAGTGAGAAAGATAGACTTAACCCACCTCCCATCTCCAGCCAGTGCTGCAGGAGGTTAACATCCCCCATCCTTTGATGGTTTACAGCAGCAGCTCATGCAGAATTGGGTGACTAACAGTATGGAGCAGATCCAGACTCAATGGACATGATGCATATTTCCTTCAGCCTCTGCAGCTCTTTGCCAACACACTTCAATTATGATTTGCATCATCACTGCAAGTCCTGCCTTTCATGTTTCCTGAATAAAAACAGTCATTGTTTGACACGTGTACAAAGGGCTGGAAACAAGACCTCTAATATTATTTATGATGCTGTTCTGTTGAGAACGAGAGTAGCCTTGTTTATTCAGTAAGAGGTTTAATTTGCAAAACAAGACTGGAACCTTTCTTCTGACTCACCTGTTTTGTACCGTGTATCTCCCATCTTAAGTGTTTCCTTTGCGTTCCCTTTATAAATACCATCTGTTCTAAATAAAAAAATAAGTCAGGATGCTGTGTTTATATTCAAGTTCTTTAGTGCATGTAGATACTACCATATGGTTTTATTTAATTTCTAAAAGGAAATTCCTTCAAGGTGCACCTGTGCAACAGCTGAATAGGAAACCTGCAGAGCTATTACAGTTCCCAAATAAGTTACTTCCTGCCCAGATTTCCACATAGAAGTCTTCCAAACCTGCAGAGAGCGTGTGCTTTTGACCAGTAGATGATTTTCCACCGTCTCCCAGCTTATCCACTTAAAAAAACCAAAAACAAACAAGCCAAAACCAAACCCCAAAACTTAAATGTTGTCATAAGTATTGGAAGATGTATATGAGGGAGGAAGTTCTTCAGACTGGGACCTTCTTTTCACGGCATCATTGGCTAGGACAGCAGGATTGTACCTGACGTCAGAACTCCTGGGACTTGCTCCTATACAAATGCAGAGGTGGGTGAAGAAAAACAGTATCAAGTTAAATGTATAGTTTAAATATTGCCTGAACAGTTTCTTCTGCAGATGCAGAAGAGAACTTATAAAGGGTCAGAACCAATTTATAGTCATCTCAGTGCAGGAAAAGATTTTAGGCTAACTTTGTGTTTGCCCAGGTTCAGAGGCCTGGGAGCCAGATGAGCTTTTGATGCAATTCCATATAGCCACAGGGCTAGAACTGGGTGGGAATGTTTTACCTATACCGCACTAATTTGTGTGTTAAAAACTGATTCAAATCCACCAAGATGATGAAGGAAGTTGTCTCAAGATATCTAATGTGTCTGGGTGATTCTCTAGGCCACTCAGGGTAACTCCTTGTTCCAGTGTCCTCATTTATACCGGAACTGGCTAGCCCCCGCAGGGTGACTGTTCTTGGAAAGAGTAGATTTGGGCAGGATATTTCCATTTCTCCCTTTGAAGCTTTTCTGTGTTAATCATTAAATATTTTGGCAAGCCCAGCCATGAGGACTGTAACCTAGGGCAGTGGAAACTAAGGTTCAGGTCCTTGCTCCACAGAACACAATGAAAACCATGAGAAGTGGGCCATTCCAGCAGCAGAGGCTGGGAAATCTGCTCGGCGTTCACCTGTAGCCTGGTGTCTGTGTTGGGGGGCTGAATCAGACCAAGGAGGAATTTAGCCTGGCTAATTAATAATTCCTCCTAAGGAATTTAACCTCAGCCTGGCTTATTGGCTACTTTAATGTATATAATTTGGATCAGAAGTCTTCCCAGATGAAATTTCCATTGATATTAACACATTCCCACAAGCTTTTCTTATTCCTTGGTATCTTCTGTCAGTTTAGTCAGAGAATTTCCCATTATCTTTACTGGATGTTGACTGTGGTGCGGTATAAAAATAGCCAAAGGCTCATATGACCAGCTGAGATTAAGAAGAGCTTGAGAGAAAGAGATGTGCGAGTCCTGGACCTGCTGACAGGCAGAACTAGCAGAGGATCACACTGGTAGCTTTCCATCTCTTACAATATCAATTTCCTGTAAGGTGAACTCTGCACAAGGAAACACAGGAAATAGCACAGTATAAACTTAAGAGAAGGATATGATGGTATGGAGATCAGAAAAAACAACTTGGTTTATGTGAAAAGTAATTGTAGGAAGGCTAATTGAGAATAATTTCACTTATGCCAAAAGATAATAAAATGTCTAGAAAGTAACTGCAAAAGAGAACTGAGAAATAGAGAGGTTTTTCCAGAGGGAGAAGTCAGAGCTAGTTTAATTGTTAACCTATTCATAAATTACTTTATGCAAGCCAGAATAATCAGTGTTATCAGTGATGTTTATTTACCTTATCAGAATAATATTTTGTATAGCTGAGGATAGTTTTACATTATTAATAACACAGTAAAAGAAGAGATACCTTCCTAGACATTGCTAGGCTGTATTTTTGACCTGCTGCTGCCTTCAAATGTTCTTTGAAAAACAGACTCCGAATTTACATAAGAAAATCTTTCCTATTTTATAGAATGGGTTTGCAACTTGTTGGGGTTTTTTTTAAAATATTCTGGGTTTTGAGTGAAATTTCTGTTCACTCAGTTGCTAAACTTAAATGTGCATCATTGCTGTAAATCTCTATTATTATAAATCTCTCATGATACATCATTTTTTATTATTATTTATTTAGCTGAAGTGCATATTTGAAAATGTAACTTATCTTTTAAAAAAGTACGTTGTTATGACAGCTTAAATTTTGGGAGATGGGTTCACTGAATTCATAAAGCATTTGTGGTTTTTCTTTTTATTTATTGTTCATCTGTTCAGTATTTACAAAAACCAATTTTTTTTTGTGAATGGCAAAGTATTGGTGGGTGGTGAATGTACTCTCCCTCATATGGTATCACAATGCAGACACTTTTCCAAGTATTAGAAACTATAGCCATTTTACAGGTCTTACTGGAATATTAAGTCTCTCATTTTATAATCCCATTAATTAGATAATTTTAACAGGGCAGGCTGAATACCTAATCCCAATAGAATTGTTCTCTGACTAAGGTATGAGTCCAGGATGTCTGGGTTACATGTCCCTTTTTGCGAAATTACTCACCTCTTTGTGTGTCACTGTTTCCTTAAAGTGGAAATAGCATGTGGGGTGCTTAAGCACATTTAATATTAGAAAAGGCCTTGAGATCCTTGCATAAAAGATGCTGTAGAAAATTATAAACATTAGAATCCATAGGTTCTTATCCATGAGGACTTTATACCAAAATTGGTATAAAGTTCCAATTAACTGTGCATATGAATGGGTTTCAGTATGTTCTACAAACTGAAAATAAAAACTCTGAATCTCCTCAAATACATTGGCTCTAGCCAAGCTTATGCCAAACTTGGGTTTGAATTAAAAGGGGTTTGAATTAAAATTATATTGAAGTAAAGGGATTTTTTTTCCAGAGATATGGCTAGAGATGTAGAGATAAGTGAACTGATGTTAGGCACTGGGAAGTCCATGTAAATTAGCCCAGACAAAGAGCCCCAGGGATGAGCTCACACAGTTTCCCACAGCTCAGAGAGCATTCTTGCAGAGTGCACAGGCAGGTATTTGGTGAGCTGCTCACAGAGATGATCTCGCTGGGTCACCACTGGCATTTAATTCCTGCTGTTGCCAGCGGGGATTGTGGAAATGGGGATGAGTGCTGGCTCTTTCAGTTCCCGCCTTCAAGCCATTGTGTTACACTTAATTTAAAATCCTAGCTGATTTTAGGGAGGATTTGTATCAAAGCTGTTCTGAAAAATGCTGAGATATGTGTATCATACCACTGAAAATCACCTTAGTTTTACAAGCAGTACTCCACTATGGTAGTTGTAAACCAATAAAAGTGCCTTATATTACCATTAAGGTTTAATTTAAATTTGGACAAGAATTAGGAAATACAAGAGGTATGAAAACAACAACAAGCAACTGTAACACCAAGGATAATGGAGGCTGCAAAATCTTGATGACTTCAACTGCTGACCTAGAGAGCAAGTTCAGATCAAGCTGAAAGAGCAGGGGAGATGGAAGCTCTATCAAAACCATTTATCAAAATACATTAATGATATAATGCATAAAATATCTAAATTATTGGTACAGTTTTTTTTCCCCATGGGCCAAACCCTGTTGCTATTTTCAAAATAAAGAAAGAAAAAATGTGTTTACCTGAATGGGAATAGCAGGATTACTGCATTCTCATGGGGAAATGAGAACGCAGAAACACAAATGCTGGTTATGCATATGGATGTAAATTTGATGGTGAGCGTAACTCACTTTCCCATGTTCTTCTTTGCCATTTGGTATCTGGTGAGTATTATTCAAGCCCTTATAGCCCTAGAAAAATACAGGCAGAATTATTAATTGTCAGGAAATAATTTTTCATGGTTTTGAATTGATCTATTTCCAAGTAGGTCAAATCCAAAGTTGGTTAGCTAATATAAATGTAGATTATCCCCTCCAAATCAGCTTTTTTTTTTCTAGTCTTTTTTACTAACATTATGCACTATAAATAATTGAGACCATTTGCAAGAACATGAAGTGAATTTTGACCTCCCAAGAGTGAATTTGAATTTGCTCCTGGCATGAATAAGAAAACAATTAAATTAATAGCAAGAAAATCACATTCCCTAATTTCAAGTGGGATCTGGACTTTATTATCCCACACAGCAGATGAGCTGCCTTAACCACCAAGCCGTTTGTTCTTCTGGCGTGTCTTCCTCATTTCCAATGATACTTTATTCTGGACTGAAAACATAAATAAATACCATACACTTTTTCCTTTAGCGAATATTTTAGAAAAACCAATTTGTCCAAATGAAATTTTTAAAGCTTCTTGCACGTTTCTAATCAGCTGAATAGAACTGTTGAAGTGAATCTCTATTTTAAACCTCTTGGTTACAACATGCCTGGGTTGTGCCTTTGTGCCAAATGCAGGTTGTTTTTCACATTGCCATGGGAGGTCCCCTGCTGCTCACCAGTGCCTGGGAGAAAAGCTGGGGGGTAGAAGACGCACAGCTCCCCCAACCTCATTCTGCTCCTGGGCATGGATTGAGTCAGCTGGATCCAAGCCTCTGCATCTTCCTGAGCAGACCTCAGAAGTAGGGTAGCTGAGATTTTAGATGACCTTGGGTACAATCTGATGGTTGCTTGATTTTTTGTGTTTAATGCCAGTCCTCTAGCTCTTCTTAGCACTTAAAAAGAAGTAGCAGAAGTACTGGCAGGGGAGCCAAGCCTGAGGAGGAAAGGTAGTCTGTGGGCATCTGCAACAGCCCCACTCCTAACACTGTAGGGCAGGGAAAACTGTGTGAGCAGTGCCAGACCCACCCTGGGGAAACTTGACAAGACAAGAGGCTTTTTCCACTCCATTCCCATCTATGAGCCCCTCATATCAGCCCTTCATGTCAGCCCATAGCATAATACCAAGGGAGAGAAAAGTAGAAGCAGAGAGTTGAGGAAGACCTTTGTCCTCCCTGTGTTACTGGAAAATTTAGAAACCAACACGGCAAACCTGCATCCCCTGTTCTATTGTTTTTATTACATGGATGGAATATGTTTGGACTGGACTGATGCTTTCAGCTGATTTTAAACTCCACACAGAAATTCTTATTTCGAAGCAGCAAGATTATATGCGCCCTTGGGTACAAAAGCCTTTGGATCCTGTTGAAATGGAAGAAAAAATAGGAAAAGGGGATTGTCATAAATACTTCTCAAACTCTGATTAATAACCTGATTTTTGTTTGAGACCAACATGCTAAATTTTAAGATCTGTTGCAAGGGATAAGAGACACCAGAAGAAATATGAAGGGTTATTAATGGATGCCCGTGATCTGCTTGCCTTGTTCTTCAGAGGAATTCTCCAGATGTTGCAGTAGCTGCACATCAGCTTGCAAGGTTCTTAAATTAATTTCATGCTGATTTATTACTGCTTCATCCTTTTGTTTATTACTGTTGCTTGTGTACTTTTATATTTTTTTCCTACAGAGGATACCCTAGACTCTTTTTGGAAATTTAATCCTTTTGCTTGCTTCAACACTAGTAGATCATCTGCCTTTTGAGATAAACACAAATTTCTGCTTTAGAAATATGGTCCATCTATAACTGAAAAATAGTGAATCTGACACTAGAGCCCTTGTATTCACAGATAAATAATAGGGCGTTTGATTATTCAGCCAGCATGCAGTAATTGCTGCAATTTAAGCAGTATGGGTAATCTGTTTTTTAACTCTGTAATTTCATGTGGAAGTATTTATAGTGGATAAATTAATAGCCAATTGGATCTTTCCTACCTAATATTTCATAAATGTTAATGCAGATATTTCTCAATTGTCCTAGAAGCTCTTCTTAGTCTGATTACTAGCTCCACTGGCCAAAGAGAAGAGAAGAGGATTATTATTTATGGTTTTATACAGGGGGAAACCCCAGTTGCCAGTCTCCTGAACACAAAATCCTGGCATAGCTAATCCAGTGGGGGTGGGGATAACAATTTTACTGCATTTCCAGCTGGGGTCTCTCTATAAAATTACAAAATCAGCAACTGTGTTTGCTATAAACAGCCACCATAGAAGCAGTGTAACAGTTACTGTTCCTCTTTTGCCTTCACATTTGTGAGAGTTCCAGGGAAAGCTTCTCCCAAAAGGGACTTTACAAGAAATTTGATCTTTCAAAATGTTTTATATTGAAAAATATTTTATGGTGTATTGAAAAAAAAATTTTAATATAATGATTTTTTTTTCCCATTTATGTAAACAAGCATTTTTTTGAAAAACAAATTTGATGGCTAGGAAAACTTGAGAAACAGAGCTTGGTAGTGATCCAAATTGAACTTCTAGCAACATATCTGCTTTTAGATGTACTGAAGAATTGGATAAACTCTCATCAACATCCTAGAAGCATCATTTCTATGTAAGATGGACTTTACATGCAGTTTTTTGTACTTCCTTTCCCTCAGTTTTTCCTACTTTTTGTACAAGAGAAAACTGAATACATAGGAACTACAAGGTTTTTGTTTGAGCTGCAAGATCCGCAGATTTCCATGTGGGTTTTACCACCATTTTTTTTTTTTTATTTTTTCCAACACAGGCCATCTAGATGCCTTAAACTTGGTGGTTGCTGGTGCTGCTCTAAACATCTGGCCGAGAAGTCTGCCGAAGGAGAATCGTTACTGTGTGATGACAAAATTAAAGACTGCACAAATGGAGAAAATTAAGGTTGCCGGGGTTACCTTCAGGCATTTCCTGTCTGCTCCGTGCTTCGCCCTGCAGGATTGTTGCTTGTTCATTTTGATATGGCATCTGTATGTACGTAAGCTCCAGGACTTTAGAACTGCAAACAGAATTATGTCCTAAAGCGAAAGGTCCCAAAGATGATTCTCCTGGTCTTTTTCCATGCAGCAGTTCCGCAGCTGTTCTCAGCACGGATGAGAGGCCAGTGCTGCAGAAAACTGCTGCCTGGGGAAACTTGGTCTGTCAAGAAGATTCAATAAAGGATTAGGGCCTGTTGGTGAAGGAAGTTGTTTTTCTCTGCCTGTTCATTGCTGAGGATGAGTTGAAGGAAAAGAGTATCTGCTAAAATTTTAGGTCTCACACATTTGTCAGAGATACTTTTGCTTACAAAGTAATCTTTCCTTTGAGCATCCAACAATGTAAATGAATGCAGGGACACAGCATTGAAGGCCTAATCCTTCTACAAGTTTACTAAGTCCCACGGGAGTCAAGTGTGCCTGGCAGTCGGCCAGTAGCCCTTTCTAGGGAGCTGCCAAAGGTCAAGAGGAAAATCACTGACAAATTCGCATGCAGAATTCAGGTGTACATATCCCACGTCACACAGGCATGTTTCATTTTAGTGATGTGGATACACTGTTAGGGTTAGGCAGTTCAAAAAGCACAGCAGGTCTCTGATCTTGATAAAAATGCATGCATTATGCTCAATGAGGCATGTTGTAAATTATATTAGAGCAACATATAACACTGAACACAGGCATAAATCCCTGCAGTGCCATAGAAACCTGAAGATTATAACTGCACACAATTAATAACTTGAATAGCTTTCAATGGAAATTTTTATGATGACCTGTAGATCATTTTTGCTATTCATGTGTATTTTTAGACATCAGCAAGCAATGCTTGAAGTCAGTAAGTGAGAAGAAGGCTTAAAGATTATTTTCTCAACGTGCACATTTTTAAATGTTACCATAATTTACATTTAGCATTTTATCCTGGCACACTGGCTACTCAAATGGGTTTTGCTTCGTCTATGCCACATGATCCTTTTTGATAGATGCAATTTACACATTTTTTCTCAATTTCTTTCTCTTGAAGAAATAGGATTAGTATTGTATTAGTATTAAAGAAAAAATAAAGTCCCTTTAACAACAACCATTTTGGTAGAAGCTTTATTATTGCATTTTCTGATTTGATTTTAGGTGGTTACTTTAATAACAAGTTAATCTAGGTTTTGTATATCAGACATCAACAACATCCTCTCAAAAAAATCTGAATCTTCAAAATCTTTGAATCTTAAAAAAAATACATTTTTCCTCCTTGTTGCAAATGCTCAACAAAAATTAGACCATGATTCATTTTTAAATTTTCTATTGACATAAATGGGATTGTTATGTGTTTAACACCAAATCTATGTTTAATCTAAGAAATCAAAGATTAAAAATTAATATGGTTTTTTTGTATTGATTTATTTTCCCCTGACCAATTACACTTCAAAGGAACTAATACACTGAAATTAGGTTGTACCCTCCTGCCAGTTTATGTACCTTCTCCTAAAAAATCATCTGCAGATAAGCTGGTGGTGAAAAAGGTGCTCTATCAGTATGGGGAAATTATCTGAGCTTTGTTAATCCACTTTGCCCAAGGTGATACAGCAAACAAGCCATTTGTTTTATGGATGTTTATAGCCTCAGTAAGTGCTTACTATTCAAGGTTAAAATCAGGTAGATCTAGCTTCCATTTTAAAATGGAAGCCTGCAGGTTTTTTAAATACTTTTCCACATCAGACTTCAAAATGGGGTCCCAGATCTTCTGGTCTGCAGAGACTTTCCCCACTGCCCAATTACTGCTAATGACACGAAAAAATAGCAGTGTCATGAGCATTATTTCACTCTGTGAAATCCTGGACTCACAAGAACAGACTTTGATGATGTGCAGTGTCCCTGCACTAATTGCAAGGAAATTTCAAGAACAATTTTAATTCGGTCCTTGGCTGTGATCATACACAGCTGTCATATTTCTGCACCTGTACAGTCTGCTTTCTAGTGCCAAATTCTGCAAGTCCTGGCTTTTTGCAGCTCTGAATTCCAGGTTTTATTTGCTAGCTATACGGTTTATTTAACCCTTGCTAGGTATTAGATTTACTTAACCTTTTCAATAGCATCTGATCTGCAATGTTTTCATTTCATCAGAAAGCTGCAATACCTTAAACTGCGAGCACTGGGGAAGACAAGGTGACGTGTAGCTAATCCAGTTCTAAATAATGTAAACCCTATATTTAACATTTAACATTTTCTCTGGTTTCCAGGTCCCCTGACACTACATGGAAAAAAAAAAAGGTAGCGTATTAAATACCTTTTCTTTCAGTGTTAGAACTGGAATGAACCACGTCTGTATTTGTCAAACACAAGCAGATGAGCCATGGACAGACTGGATGTGAATGTCACGGCCATAATGCAGGTGAACCTGCCAGACTGATACATCCTCACAGGGAGGTAAAATTCCCTTCTGTACTGTGCCACACAGTACAAACTGGGCAGGCAAATGCAAAGTGGACCATCAAAAGAGCTAGATTTAGGAATGACTTGGCTTGCCTGCTCCTTTAAAGAAGGTGTAAATCCTTTCTCCCTGGGTTGTGGTGACCACAGTGGGACAGTCTGACAGTGCATCAGGATAGGGGTTTTACCACACCCCAGATACATCATTTCTCCACCAGGAGGGTAGAACAGACACTTTCACTGATGGATTAAGCCCATTCACTGGCCTGTAGACTTGTGTGCATCATGAATTGTCCCATATTTGCTTTTGCTGACTTTTCTGCAGAGGGCAGTCCAGTGTTGATGTAAAGAACAATAGACAGAGATTAGGACTCATGAGCCTTAAAATTGCAGCTAAGACAGTGACTTTATCTGCCACGCAAAGCAGCATGCCCATGGATGTGAGGAGTCACAAAAACGAGGGAATAATGAAGCAGGAGGAGTTGAGAGAAGGGAATCTAGGCAAGGAGATGTATATGCATCAGTATTTCCTCATACAGAGTTTTTATGTAAAACTGCAAATAAGATGAAGTTACAGATCTGTATTTCCATTGGAATTTTAGAGAATCGGGCTTCTCTCCTGTGGTTTATGACATTACCTGAAGCTTTTGATAGAACTGCAACCTGGTAATTCCCAGCTGGTTGTAATTCATGCATTATATAAATCTGTCAAGGGCTTTCAATGATACCCTAAACGATGATACCATAAATTTAAAATGTAAAGTAAAAATCTTTATATTGCTTATAACTGGAGAAGGTACTGGCATCCATTAATTTTAATAATATATGAGGAAGATGAAAATTTGTATTTAGATATTAAATGCACATGTAAACATCCATGCCTAGTGTATTCCTTTGATGGTGAGTATCGTTTACAAAGATCATTTGTGCTAGAAAAGACAATCTTCAACTTTTTTTTTCAGATCTGTATCTGTTCATTTCATTGCACATATTGTTGCTCTTCATCTGTGCACCATGAGATTCTAAACCATGACTTATGTATTCCAGCAAGCTAGAATATTTATATACAACAAACATAAAGCTAGCTGTCATCTAGTGATAGGGAAAAGCAGTAAATATCTGATCTGGGAACGGATCAGTGGGGATTTCATTGTCCTCAAGACAGATCAATAATAGCTTGTTTGCTGTATCTCTTGTCATCTTCCCTGGAGTCAGTGGTGTGCTTTATTGACCTTAATAACTACTATAATAAATCCAGTAGAAATGAAAAAACTCTTCTCTGTAATGAAAATCTGATATCTTATCTGTCAAGCTGTCCTATGCAAAGAGCTATGTCCATTCTGCCCCATCCCCCAGGACATTGCCATTAGATATGTAGCAAGATTATGAACTACCATGGAATTTTATATGAGGCTCATCTTGCAGCTTCTCTATACAGTGGTACTTCTCCCAGTCTCAGTTTTATCTTCAGTAAATTGAATTCTGTTTCTTTCAGTCTTTTATTCTTATGACTTCTTTAACTGAAAGGATTCATCATCAGGAAAAGGAGGGTAAGTGAAAGAAAACTGGGCCCATAATGTACATCATCACCTTTCTGTTTAAATAAAAATAGATTATTATAAAAAGTTGTATTCAGAGACCAAATCCCCCACTCTCATTGCATAACTTTCAGCCCAGGAAGCAGTTCTGAAGTGCAGATTTTCCATCACTGCATAACTAAAGTTCCTAAAACTATTGATTTTGAAAGATCTTTCAAAACATAGTTTACCTTCAGACTTACTGGAACTCCAAGCCATTAGGTATAAGTATGGTGGTACCAGTTTTGAGATGCGAATGTTTAAGGGCTGCTTCAGAATTTCTATATTGGCAGTATTTTCTTCATTTCGCTCTAGTTCTGCAGAAACAGAGACTGTTTGCTGGTTTTATGTGAAGTCTTTACTCGCAGACTTTAAAAGATCTGATGTTGTTTGACTGTCTCTAATTGGATGACCTATTCATGCCTGCAGATCTCACTCTCATTGCCGTCCCTGTGGACTGTGATGTTCCTGACCAAGCACAGCTTTAGCACAGCCAAAGAGACACCAGCTGTTTCACAAGCTACCTGTGTGCTTATGTGCTACTATCAGGAATAGTCAGTACCAGTGCTGACCCTTCGTGGCAGGTTTCCAGGCAAAACCAGGATATATTTAGAAGCTGGATTGCACCTGGTTAAGTTAAAAAGCTTCATAAATACTTTTATTTTGAAAGATTTGAAAAGCTGAAAACTGCCAGCAGTTGAGTCAAGAAAACGTTTGCTGATTTTTAATTGTCCATTGCACAGCATCCAAGTTTGAGTGAGGGTAATTAGACATAATATGCCCCTTTTGGCTGCTGTTTTATCATGGTGAGCAGAAAGACAAACCGCAAAAGATGTCATGAGATTACTGTACCGGGAGCACTGATGCCGTTCTGTCAGCATTTCAAATTTTGCTACTGAGAAACATATAGATAAGTCTAAATCTGAGGTCAAAGCAATTTGACAATAAACTTCTACAAAATGAAGACAATATTCTCTTTGTTGGCCTGTTTCTCAAGATGGGAATGCTTCAGTCTCCATTCTGTTTCCTGCTGGCATTATTTTTTGGAATCTCAATTCTGCCTTTGTGAATTTTTTAGGAATAGTGTAAGACTGGAAGAAGAAAACC
This sequence comes from Machaerirhynchus nigripectus, assembly GCA_013397975.1. Classification (NCBI taxonomy): domain Eukaryota; kingdom Metazoa; phylum Chordata; class Aves; order Passeriformes; family Dicruridae; genus Machaerirhynchus; species Machaerirhynchus nigripectus. The sequence goes on from VZRQ01008525.1 coordinate 821,104, forward strand.
TCATGAATGGATCTGATGTATTTTGGACAAAAGATGCTGGGGGAGGACTACAGAGCAAGAAGTGGTCACTGTGAGTGTCCTGATCATGCCACCCATTGTATAGTCTGGGTAATTTAAGGTCACTCAGAAAAAAAATCTCCCACTCCTCCAAAACTAAAAAGAAACCCAATTTGACTGACAGTTTTAAAGCAGTAGAGACATCTTAATTAGAAAATACTCTTGATCTGTATGAACTGGCAAGTCTCACATCAAATCTGTGCTCTTACAGACCGACCCAATCCCTTGCTGTGCCAACACTGCATCATGCTTTGCAGTGGCACTGCACTATCACATCACACAGGTGAGGGGCAGCTCTCAGAGCTCAGACAAGTGCAGAAGAACACCAGAATACCCACAGGACCTCAGGGTGTAGCACAAAGCCTTACTCCTCAGGGGTTACAGACTGCAGCACAGAGGTCTGGCATGGCTTAGCCACAGGTGGAAGACTTACAGATTAGCCCTGTCCAGGCAGCAGCATGTGCCAACTGCAGCTGCAGATTGAGGCCTGAGCAGCATTTACTTGACTAAAACTGGAGCTACTTCTTCACTAGGTCACTCTTCAGAGTGCAGTCCAACTACCTGAATGTTGTCTGTAAATCCCAGCACATTTCCAATAGACCATGGGAGTAACTTGCAATTAGATAAAAATAACATTGGGTGTATTTCATAAACATTGTTATCTACTGTAAATGTTTGAAACAGGAAGGATTTGAAAATTACCATTTAAAATAGCTCACACATCACTTCAGGTTCCTGGGTTTTGTTGCTGAACAGTAGCTGTGTGTTTTAAGGACCACCTTACAAAGAGTGTCCCTCTTCGTAAGTGTCCCATTGAGCTGTCCCTCAATGCAGTTCAGTGACGACTGAAGCACGAGCTCACCTTCACACAGCTGAGACATGACAGCAAACCCAATGTGTAGTGTGAAAGGAGTCTGTGAACCGCTGACTGCTGCCACTTACGCAGAGGACTCCCTGCCTTAGCCAGAGCTCCAGGCATTTCCAAAAGCCCACTCACATGGCAATAATTCGAAAACAAAAGGTACCTAGTAGCAACAGAAACAAACAGGCAGAGGTGAATAAGTGAGGAATGAGAACAAAACCCTAGGAGTGCCTCAGCAGGTTCCTAGCTTTGTGAGCATCTTGAGGGCATCTTTTCACTGCATGCATAACTAACTTGCTCAACAGAACCCTGCCCAGACTTTTCAAACTGCATTAGCACTTTACATCTAAGTATGGAAATCTTGTTGGTTTTAAAGTTTCCTCAGCTTGGGTGCTTCTATAAAACACATAGACTACTCAAAATAATTAACTGTAAAATCATAAATACATTTTCTGTAGGAATAGTTATGGACTGTTGTCTTGCTGCAGTCAGGCCAAGTGTTGGGAAAACATACAACGCCAATTCTGCAATTCTGACTGAAATACACTGACAATGAGAATCCTTTATCATCTTACCACTGGGAAGGTCCATTTCTTACATGCCATGTGTTTAGTGAAGCATGGAGGCAAAAGAGGCCTTACAATTGCTATTCCCTTCAACAGTGCCAGCATCACAGAGTAGAGACATTACAATGATTATGACTGCTAGAAAGCCCTGGTAAACATCTAGCACAGTGGTAGAAGAAGGTGACTTTCTGTATAATGTTTGAATTATTTATCTCTTTTCCTTAAAAGCAGATGCTTTCCACAGCAGTAATCCTGACACCTGAGTAAAAGGAAGAGTTGAATTTCTAATCAGGCTAAAACACCTAAGTATAAACACGGTGCTGAGTCAGAGATGTGCAGCCCTTTAATCTTTCACTTCCTGAGAACAACAGAAAAACAACTGGAAGTGTGTTACAGTTGTGCAAAGAGAAGGCCCAGGAATTTTCATCAGAGAGAGGCTCTGAAGGCAGACTAAATGGATGAGAACAAATCACCCTGGTTGGCTCCTTAGGTCTCTTCCTCAGACCACAGTTGTGGCCTGTCTGTGTCCATAACTGGCAAAGCCCTCCTTGCTGGGGCATGGTGAATGGATGCCTTACAAAACCAAGCATTGGTCTGACTGAGTGGGAAAAGAACAGTACTCAAAGGCTGATGAAATCCTGATTGTTCCCTGTTAGAAAACCTAACCAGTAGCTGAATAACCTCAGCAAATGATAACTTGTTCCATTTCAGAGAGCCTTACTTGAGTGCTCTTCTGCCCCTATTTTTTGGTATTGAAGCACATGACATTTGAAACTGGACGCTTCCTTACACAAAAAAAGGGAAAAGCTTCTCTAGTTCTAGGGTGAGTGGCTCAGGATGAGTCCCAAGCCACAAGCACTTCCGTCATCCAGTGAGTCAGAATCCTCTGAGGATGCCGTTAATAAAAAGCAAAACAGACAACCTTAATTTAGCACACATTTTGTTCCTAATAAAACTCAGCTCCATCTTTTGATGTTTATTTTTTAATGTTGACTTCTTCCCTGAGAAGGGATTCACCAATTTTTCTGAAGATAAGAGGAAACCTTCTCCCAGTGCTTCTCCCAGGGCAAAAGCTGATTCACTAAAGGAACCTACAAAGTTGATCTACTTGTCTCTTTCAACTAGTAAAGCTTATTCAGGTCAGTCAGTAGCAAAGGCTGTCCTGAATTCAACCAGGCATTTTTATTTTTAGTCAGGACAAAATATCCTTCAGATTTGTTGCCACCAAGAAATTTAGTCTAGATCAGAATTTAAAGATTCTCTCTCCAGCCTAGGCAGAGTCCTGCTGCCAAATTAGTCTTCAGTAGATGAACACTGGCTGCAGAGTTTTGCTTGTGCACAGAGCAAGGGCGTGATATCCTGCAGTTTTTACACTGATAACTGTGACTGGGAGGAATGGCACTATTCTGCTCAACCTCCAGCTGATTTCCCTCCATCTGATTGATTCTGCTGGGATTGTCTCACAAATACATCGGTCTTGGCTTCCTCTCTGACAAGATTTACATTGCTTTTGAAGTCTTTAAACCTGAAGGAGAATTTGTGCTAGATGCAGGAGGGATTAGCTCTGTTGCAGGGCTTCTAAAAGGGTTTAGAAAGCTTTTGAGCAAAAAAAAAACCCTCCAGCAAAGATTCAGTAGTTTTCCAATGGAAAAAATTACCAACATAACTGAAGGGCAGATCCCACATACACCACACTGTTGTACTCAAACTTCTGCCCACAAACTCAAAGAAAATTTGTGGAATTCTGAACCAATTGGGGGGGCAGGAGGGGGAGAAAAGGGTTCAATGGTCAATACATTCCACTGTATCCTATTTGCAGCAACTGGGCAGAAAAGGCAAAAAGGAACAAAGTTCTGATAGTGCACACACACAGGTGTTCGCTGTTTCAAGAAAGAATTTGCAAAAATCCACATGCAAGTTATTGGCCAGTTTCTGGTTGAAAGCCCATTGGAACTAGAAGGCTTGCTACTGTCAGGTTGTTGAAAAATACCATGTTTGCTACTGTGTTTGTTACTCCAATGTTAACAACTGTATTTATGGAATTGTTTTCTACTTCAATTTCTGTTTACAGCTTGCTGCTGCATCCTGTGCAAATCCTGTAATTCACTGACTAAGAATAGAGTGAGCATTGCTACAGTTTTACGGGTGTTAGGGGACTGGTATAGGATAAAACAGCTGGGATAAGAATCAAGGGAAACTGAAGATGAAGTCTCATATATCCTTTGACAAGCCTGGTACTAAACATCACTACCATGTCTTTCCAGTCTACTAATTGTCATATGTGGCAAGTAAACAGAAACACCAAGTACTGCTACAGGCAGACTGCACGCCAAGAATGTAGCGAGCGCCGGGCTTGCTAACCCCCAACTTCCTCTAACATCTCACGCTGGAGTGCTTAGTGTCTGTGTACACAAAACAAAGGTTTTCCTATTTCTAAATAGGGACCTAAACTACCTCAGCAGCCTTTGATTCTATTCTTGGACAACAAACTGATGTAAGCCAGGAACTTTGCTTTTGCTTGTAACAAAAAAATGGCATGTTTATTCACTTAAACATGTTCAGCAAATAAGCAAACCTATATAGTTATAGTTTGACTGAGACATAAACACATCCTAAAATTATGCACAATAATATACTAAAGCAAAACAAGTGTGTTTGGGCAACAATTTAAGGGTTAATTTTGGGCTACCAAAATTGAACTTACCACAGTAGTGCAACACCAGAGAAGGTTTTGAGATAATTTCAGACAAGATTTGTTAAGTTGTAAATGTGATTATGAAAAGATATAATCATATTTTGTTTTTGTATTACTAAATACTGTTTTTAACAAACTTCTAAAGAAAATTCTCCTATATAATGTGTTGGTTCTCAACATTCTGAGTGTCTCACTAAGCCTGAAGGATTGTCATTTAAGCCCTCACAGAGTTTGTGGGAAACTCTGTCTCCTTTGAAATGAATATTTAGCTCTCCTGTGCTATGATGGGATTTCTTGATTTCAAACACAGGAAGGAATCTAGGGGCAAAGGGGAAGAATATTTCTTACCATAGCAGATGCATGGAAAGAAACTTATAACAGAAGAGCACTGACGGAAAGTATCAATTATCCCTTAGGCTGATAAAGCCTTAAGTATGCGAAATGGATAAACTTTCCCCGAAGCACAAGAGACTGAAGGTTGCTCCTCCTGGCTCTTTGAAGCTGTGACCTGGTCCGAGGAACAAATGCTAGCAGCAATGCAGAGCACTCTTGTTCTTGTACTTCTCCATGTTGCAACAATATTTGTTTGCAAGTTATTAATATGAGCCTGCTCAGGTAATTGATCAGAATCAAAACTTTTTTCTGACAAGTTTTTGTTTTAAGAAAACAAACACAAAACCAGAACTCCAACCAAAAGAAAAGTTTGGATCAGTTGTTCCATCCCCCATTTGCTGCACTGACCCACAGAGATAAAACAGCTATGCTACACAAGCAGGAGTGAGGGAAAATAAGAGCCCATCTGTAGGGTGAAATACCATGCTGGGGGCCCATTGCCCATCCTAGGTGCACTTCAGAGGCTGCACTTCAGACAAGCACTAATCTGGTCCTATAGCCTGATTCTTATTTACCTAAACTGTTTCTGTAACATATCTTTCAGCTTAATTTTCCACAGAGGGCACACAGTTTGCATAGCCTGGGACTGCTCCCCAACATGAATCCAAGCATGAGAAGTGGGAGATACCTGGAAAAATCATTTGTTAGGTGCCAAGCTACAGCACTCAGGTAGGTTTACCCTTCACGTGTCACAGCTGAGGAATTAATAAATGGTGGGGAGAGAGCATGGGCATGCTTTAAACTGGCCTGACACCACGAGTGAGAAGGCAGCCTTTGATTTATATTTGCTGGCTGAACGGTGGCAATTGCTTAAGGTATGACTAGCCCTTGCTGGGCTTTGATGCCCTTCTACTGAAGATTTTTCCTTCCATAGCACTGCCAGTGGCAAGGAAAGTGTGGGTGTTGCTTGTTTGCTTCAGCAGAACAAGGATGACCTAGTTTAAACTGCTAGGGGAAGTGTTTTGAACTAACCTGGCTTACAGGGCACTGAGGAAGCAAAAGGTGCCCTCATGGGTTCCCCTCTGGGCCCTGCTCTGTGGGCAGTGACCTTTAGAGAGGTGCTGAGATGTTTTGCACAGGTCTGACTACCTGATAAATGAACATGCCATAAACTGTGACTTCAGGGTTTGCAACTACAAGTCGCCTTCACACACTTGGCTTCATACAGGCTTCCTGGGTGAAGGCAAGGAAAATGTGTTCACAGTCTGATTCAGAAGATGAGAAAAGCTTTCATTTCTTTTTATGTTTTTTCTTATGTTTTACTACTGTCTTTATCCCTTGACTGATCCTAAGCTTTTTGATAGCTTTTGTCTGTCACTGCACTGATTTTCTTCTAGTGGGTATCTTTATGGGATAAACCAATGCTCTTGTACCATACAGCTCTCTCTTTGTTGGCATCTTCTGTAAAAATTATATTCCAAGCTGATAAACAGAATTTAAATGAATAGGTTGCAAGTAAGATTGTAAAACCAACTGGATTAAAAGATGCTGGTGACAACTAAGAGCAGCAGCAATCTTGAATGAGATGAAAAGTCAGTGAAGCTCAGAACACCAGGACTGAGCTGCATACAGGGAACAGGCTGCCACCACAAGCAGTGGTGCTGCCTGAGGGCCCCAGAAGGAAGCAGGTCACTTCATGATATGAAGGATGGAGGGAAGAGGCTGACAAAGGGTTGTAAGCAATGAAGAGAAAGGCTCTGCAAAGGGGCTGAGCAGAATTCAGGAAATGGGTAAAATGGAGAGTTAGACAGCTGTCTGTCTTCATATGTGTGCTGCCAGGACAAATCCTGAGGAGGCGGCTCTGTGTCATCGGGGAAAAAAGTCTGGACTCTGTGAAATCATATATTGAAATCTTGTAATAGAGAACATTTTCTTATGTGGAAAATAAAACTTAGAATCCTCCAGGTGAGTGTTCTGGTCAGAACCTGAGCATAACAACACATAATGAATGGCCTTCGCCAGACACCAACCTGGTAGCGCAAAATGTGCTATCATGTGACAATCCAGCTCCATGGTAAGAGTTTTGGATCTGTACGTCCCAAACAAGAAATGGGCATCCTTCAAAACTGGTGTGGTAGAAAATTGTGGTCTTTTCCAGCAGTCAGCCTGTACACTGTCACCCATTACAGAAATATTTGTCAGTGCCCAACATCTTGTCTACCAAAAGTTAGTTAGCTAAAACCTGACAGGAGCTCACAAGTGCAATAGCAGTCCCAGGGTGGGGGCAAAACTCCCCTTATGGAGTAAATTTAAAGAAACAGAAATTCTCATTAGAAATGTAGATTGGCATAATCAAGCCCACTCTAAAAATTATGTGTGCTGTGGACAAAGACACCAAGGGGAAAAATCTGAGAGCAGATTTTACAGATAATACTGGATGAAATGAGGCCTTGAGCTGCGAACAAAGAAACACACTGCCTCATTTTGGTGAGTAGAGAATGTTAATTTAGGCTCCTTTTAATCAATAAGATTGAATTAACTGAATATATCATTTGATTCTCTGACTGAAATCAATCCACATGCCTTACAGAAGGGGTAGTAGCACTGTGGGTAAGGCAGACAACCTACCTTAGTGCAATCAGTAGGGAAAGGAAAACTCTTCCAGAGGGTGAGAAAAGCTTTTGTGCAATAAACCTGTCAGGCATGCAAAAGTTAAAATCACTCAGTTCAATGATACTACTGTGGAAAAGTGGCAACTAAAAATAAGATAAGCTAAGAAAGAGCAAAGCATCACAGGCATACAATGAAAATTCATCAGCCTTTCCAAAAAATCATCGAATATAATGCTTTTAGCATAAAGCTGCCCACCACAGATCTTGTGTTAAGGTTGGGGCAACAGACCAAGTCTTTGCATACTGAAAAGAGAGCAGGATTTGTGAAATGCATAGAAACATCACCAGAGACAATCAGACGCAGTGAAGACAAGGACTTGCTACAGCCCAACCTGTTTGGTTTCAAACACATTTACTGTTACAGCCCTGAGCGCACCACCAGTCCTGACCGTCCCTGCCCACTCTCAAGGGCTCCCCCTCCCTCCCCATGGCCCAGTGCCCTTGGCTGGGGTGGTGGGATGGACCCTGGATGCAAGGCTCTGCCATCACCCACCCAGGGTGCCCCCAACATTCCCGGCCCTCATGTTGCCCTGACAGTTTTGGTAGATGAAAATTGGGGGAAAAATTACTTTTAAAAAGGGGCATCTAGAATTTGAGCACAAGTGTGCTCAAAATACTGAATGAGTTAATGGTTTGTTGGGATGCAATCATGTCTACAAACTTTTAATATATGCAATAAATCTTTAAAAAAGGCCCTACAAATCTGGTCTGTGGAAATTCCCTGTGAAGAAACACAGCTCAGGTGAAGCATATGATTTATAGATAACTGGGCTTTAGTCAGTAAGCTGGTTTTGCCTCCAGAGCAGAAATGGAAATCTGCATGCAATGGGATAGAGTTGTTTATATAGAGAGAGGAGTAATTTAAATCTGTTTTAAAAGTCCAGAGTTTTACGACAGTTCCAGCTGCTAAGATTACTTTGGGATCTAAGGAAGGAAGAGAGGTCCATTTTTGTCAGACATCTCGGTCAGATACACACTTTAGCAACTACTGGGGGAGGGAAGAAAAGTCAGAAAAACTGGGTGAAGATGAGTCCTGGCCCATGTAATGCAGCAAATATAACTGAGGGATACTAAAATAGCCTCACAGACCAGCTTAGAGAAAGGCCAACATAGCAAATGCCAACGCTGTGCTGCATGGAGCGAGAGAGAGGCTGGGGGAAAGGGGCCTAAGGACCAGCCACCTCAACACCGACCACCTGCAATGGGGTAAGATCTTCAAGGCCTGTGAGGTGTCTCATCAGAGAGGTGGAACTGAGCTTTTGGTCCATTCCTGGTCCTCACCCGAGCTGAAAGCTGAGCCAGCATGCATGTGAGCAGCTTCAAAAGGAAGTACTTTACCTTAGGCGAACAATCAGTGAAGGAATTTCAACCGATTAAAAGAAAATCGGAGCTGTGCAGAACTGGCCAAGTCTCCAGATGTTCATGGAGCTTTGTACACTGTGTCTGTGGGGTTTTCCAAATTCCAAAACAATTGCATAAAATGAGTAAGAGACTAGTTTGGGGTCATTTTCAGAGCGGGAAAAGGAAACACTGTGTTTCAAACCCCCTTTCCTATGAAACACAGATGCTAGTGCTTGCAAACTGTGAGCAGAACTGACAGAAGAAGACATAGAAGGAGAAAAGGAAGAAGCTTGTTGGAGTGACTCTTCCCCTCTGCTCCCAAAGCTGCTTTTCCTAGATCCTTCCTTTAGTCATTCTAAATTTTAACAAAGTCTAAGGAGTTTTACAACTCTTTTGCAAGGTTTCCTCACCACAAAAGAATACCCATTCTTTCTGCAAAGTATTTTTAGGCTGCATTAAACTGGTCCTATTGTATTGGTAATGTTTTCTTGTAATTTATTGAAATTCTCATTTAAAAAAACACAGGCTGCTCTTATTGGATGACTGATTCCAAGTTTTCATGAATTCCTATGTCAGTTGTGTTTCACAGACCTGAGTACAATGCAGTAGCCAGACATGCGTGCTACATTCCAATAACATGGTGTCAAAGAAAGTATTCAATCAGAAGTCAAAAAAATTTAACAAATACCTCCAATCTGACTCAGCCCTCGCCAAACTAGGGCTTGGATGAGAGGAGAAGCTTTCTGGCACACTGACTGTGGAAAAAAACCTCTTTCCCTGGGGTAAATTTGGAAGTGCAGTAGTTTGGAATAGAGTTACAGAGTTTCCACATTGGAATTTATACCTTACAATCTACAGCAGAATAATGTTTTAGGGTAACTTCTGTGTGAGCTGGTACTGTGTAGACAGGTGAACTCAGGTGAAATCCTTTGCAAATCTTGAGTTTCAGAGCAGCTGCAGGAAGGTACAATCTGTTTACCTGGGAGTAGAGATTAGAGGGGTAACAAGAGAAGTGATCCCCCGGCAGCCCCCAGGATGCTGCAGGATGTCCAGCAGGATGTCTCCCAGCTGGGCTCAGCAAGCTGCAACAGGGATGCTGCCCAAGGGACTCTGTTCTGTGCTACAAGCAAGCTGGGAAGTGTTTTCTGATTTTCCTGCCAGAAGCCACTGTTGCTGGCCATGGGAAGGTGGGCTGCGGAGAGCTGCTGGTCTCTAGCAGCTGGCCATGTCTCATGTCCAAGTTGCTCTCTGCCTGAAAACTTCCCCCCACCTTGTTTCTGTGTGATGGGACAGGCAGCCACAGCCCCCATGTAGGCTCTAAGAGGTACTTGTTTGGCAGGAAGTCTCTCTTGTGCTGGTTTGTCCCAGTGCTAACCTGGATGGCACATCAGTTTTCATGGATGTCACTGTGTGAATCTCCAAGACCAGCCCAACCCCATTTTGGACATGACCCATCTCAAAGCCAAACATCTTCTACCTGCTCTCCTCCTAATTCAGATTTTTTTTTTTTGGACACAAAGGTGAAACTAGAAAGTTTTTCCTTGTGTAGTTAATGTATTCTTAAACTTGCTTTTTTCAGTGGTCGTTGTGCTCTATGTGTTGGCCGTGACACCTTAAAAATGAGAGTTGCAGACTCATGATTACTTCTGCTATCAAGGGCTTGTTCCCTCATATCTCTACTCACATGCTCAAGCTCCCAAAGCAACATTAGGATTCTGCCTGCAACTGAAAGGCAGAATTTCTTTATGACTGTGACTTATTTTTTGATACATTTCTTCCTGTAATGTGAAAGAAATAGGCTGGTATCTCAAGATTGGATTCTCCTTTCCTGCATATCTTGTGCTGTTAGTTCCTACAGGGTCAGCGCAAAATTATGAATAAGATAGGTCTCCAAAACCTGAACACTTTAAATCTGCTTTGCAGGAATGTAAGGGAGTGAAAAACTATATGCAGGAGGGCTATTTTCATTTGCAGTGATGTCTCAGTGAGTGGCTGTTGCAAGATGTGTTTAGCAAAGGAACACGGATACGGCCGAGGAGAGCTCGTACACAAGTTTGCTACACGTTTACCTAAGGGCTGCCTGCCGCAGCGGAACCCTGCAGGTACGTGTTCTTTAACCACCTCAGGCAGCACCTCTCGCCGGATGGCGGAGCTTTGCACTGCTGTGTGATGCCGAGCACGGGAGCGGAGCCGCCCCCACACCGGGGCGAGCCTCCGTTCCCCTTTCAGCGCCCGCGCTCCTTTCACTCCGCATTCCAACGCGGGTTTCCGTGCCCCGAGCAGCCGGACACGCGTCCCCAGGGCCCCCGTGGACGACGCACCGGGGGCAACGGCGGGACGGGACGAGACGACGAGGGAACCCGGGGGCGCTGCCCGCGCTCCGGCCAGGGCGGGGCGGGGCGGGGGCGAAGCCGAGCGCGGCGCAGGGAGCGGCGCGGCCCCGGCTCCGCCTC
>VZRQ01008525.1:832926-866152 GCA_013397975.1 Machaerirhynchus nigripectus
TCCCGCTCCCTGTTGCCGGCGGCGGGGCAGCCTCTGCAACCGTGCCGAGGTGGGAGTGGGGGTCTCTCCTCGGGGGTTCCCTGCATGAGAGCCGGGGAGCGCGCTTTGTACGCCTTGCACGGGCATGAGAGGGTTCAAACGATGGAGGTTCCAGAGGCAGGGCTGCCGTTGGGCACTCTTTTTAAAAGGTTTGCTTCTTAAGTGTATGTTATCAAGTACAGAGGAAATCTTTTACACAAAAGGCAGAGGAGCGAGGCTGAAGTCTTGAAAGTCGTTTGAACTTTACCGTGGTCTTGTGGATTTTGACAACTTCAGTATGTCGGGTGAGGAAACCAAATCAAAGGTGCTTTGCTACTGACTCAGGGTATTTGATAAAACTCAGAACCTCGGTCCTCCTCTGGTCCAAGCTAGCTGAATTTTGTACAACAGTATTTCACTGGATCAGTTTAGCCCGCCGGGTGTCGACACAACCTTAAGAACATAAGCTGTGCAGGATCAATGGCTTCTGTGTGTGTTGTGCCTGTAGTAGTTTGCTGGCAAAGCCCGCGACTGGGTTGTGACTTCTGGTGACTGCCTGCACACTTGCTTTAATTGCACCTCTTGCCGAAGCAATTGCACTGTCAGGGTTGTAAATACAGGCCAGGCATTTGTTTTACAGGGCTGGGATTAAACTGCAAAACTGTCCTTTGCCCTCGGGAAACAACGTCCCTCGTGTTCTTGGTGCTTCTGTCGATGCTTCCACAAGAAAAACCGGTGATCTGTTTACCGAAATAATAATCAGTCAAATAAAAGAAGGTCATACACTTTATTGCTTGTTGGCTTTTCATTTGTCAGACAACAGAAGTTCTGTCAAGTGCAATAAGAAGGAAGAAATGCAGGATTAGCTTTGATGAAGTCTGAGTTAAGTAGTAATACTGCTTTTTTTTTTTTTTTCCTTTAGAGGATGTAGTCCTCACCTTTCAAAAGCTTGTAAGCCATGAGCAATATGGTAGTATTAACCTAGCCTTGCAAAATTAGTCTGAAGAGTCATTGTTCCCAACACAAAGTACTGTAGTGTGCCCTACATAAAGGTGAAGAAGAGTTTTCATGGTTTTGACTCCCCTATTAGGCAAAATTACTTGCTTCAGGGAAAATACAAGTAAATTTTACCAGTCTGTGTTAGCATTTCAGCATGTATTTATGTTAATCTGTGGTTGCTTCATGCAGACTTTGATCTTTCTTAAGAACTTTGACTCGCTTTCAACATGTTGATATTACTTTAAAAGATCAGTAAATATAGCACCTTGACTTTAATCTGCATCCAAAGTCCCACCCACAAGTATAAACATTTTCCTTCCCTCACTCTGGAAGGGAGCATATGTAAATGGCAAACAGGGAGCATGAGGCACAATAGCAGAAATGCACGGAGTCTGACCCAGCTACCACAGAAGAATGTCTGTTGAAGGCACGGGATTGAGCCACTAGGTAATTTAATTTGTGCGAGGCAGACATCCTGCAGCTGCTCTTTACAAAAATATTTGCTGACTTATCTAAGGGAATTACTGTTCTCGTTAAAGTAAGTTATAGTGTGTGGAAGAAGGAGGAAGCTGGATGAAAGGCACAGGTGAAAAGCCCAATCTGCTCTGCTCTTCTTTGTCAGCGATATAAGCCTGCTGATGTGATTATATTTTGGGAGAAAAGCTGATATTGGGATGGGTATCTACTTGCACTTCACAGGGGTTGTTCCTCGGCATTACCAAGAAGCTCCTGTTCGCCACACTGGAGGCAGAGGTGTCTTCAGTCTGGCTGTTGCAGAAAATATTGTGCAACTTAAAGGTGTTAATCGGAAAAAAACCCCCCTGCATTACTATTTCTCCCATATTTTTCCATAGCTAGATGCTAAATATAACGTGCTCTTGGTATAGGGTGATGCTTACTGGAACAGAATGAGGCAACTGAGTGAGACACCTCCAGAGAGCAGGAAGGTGTGCATTGCACCGGAGGGACTCCTGTTGGGACTTGCTGCCTTAAGTGAGGTGTGGGATAATGCCAGGCTCCTGCCAATCACCTGACACTGCCATCATCTGTGACTTAGCAGCTCTTTGACTTTTCCATCTTGCTGCCCAGTTTCCTTTCTTTATTATTTCTTAGTATTCTTTGCTTTTATTCTTAAAACCCAACAAGTGGTTGTATTTGTCTCCAGGGAAGCCTTGATTTCCATCCCTGTTGCAATTTTCTAGCTCAACCAATTTTGGAAAATCTATGGCTCTAAGTAAAAAATTAGGTTAGAAGAGTTTGCCCTATAACTTACTCCCCAACATGCTTTAATTGCTGCAAGGTATTAATGTAATAAAAAAGTTACATTTTAAATACAGAGGGAAAGTGTTTTCTGGGGATTTTTTAAAGGCTGTTGATTGGTCTATGATACCTTACAGTCTTTGAAGGAAGGTTGGAGGTAGAATTTTAATTGTTTTGGTATATTTATGTAGTCATATTTGCTTATTTATAGTAGTAAAACCTGTAGAAATCCGGTATGGCTGTGTGCAATCTAGCCATTTGGCTGTGTTTGTTAAAACAGCCTGAAAAAATTGTTCCCATATGTTTTACCAACAGCCAGAGTGCTCTCAAGGGAGCAGGCTCCTGTGGTAGCTGAGGTCAGACTTTTTTCCAGTGAGAATGCATCCCTGCTAAAAGGGGATGTATGCCATAAGGGAAGGAAGAAAGTAATTTCCAGATGAGGCAGAAGACAAGGAAATTTACCACAAAAAAGGCAGGAGAGGGGAGCTCAAACTGCCTCTTCAGCATCTAAAGTTCCCAAGCAGGGCTTATCAGGGCAGCAGAGAAAGAGGATGCAGAAGTCAACTTTATCTTCTTCCTCTTAAGCAGCAGTCACTTTGACCAATCATACTGGGTGTTGCACTGAACCATGGTTGCTGTCCTTGTCACAGAAGTGTGGCATTTGCTGACCCACTGGAGGTCAGAAAGGGCTTGAGGTTTGGGGAACTTCTGTAGGCCATCTTGTCCAAACCTGCCCTCTGTGCTGGTGCTCAGCTCCTGGGGAACTTGCAGCACAGTGTGCACAGTGGTGGCTGCAGGGATTGTTTGGATTTAGCTGTTGCCAACCTTAAAGGATTCCCCCCACCCTTGCAACTGTGGAAGTTCAGGAGAAGGGAGGAGAACAACTGTGTCTCCTGCCTTCTGCATAGCATATCTGGGTAGATGATGTTGAAGGAGATCATTATAAAAGCATCACCATCATAGAGGTCCTGCTGATGTTTCTCCAATGCTGCACAGGAGTTTATTTGGAACTGCAGGGTACCCTCCCTGTGTCCTTTGAGGCACAGCAGATACTCTGTGTCTACCATGCTTTTATTTGCAGCAGTACCACTGGTACCTTGAGTTGAGAATGGTTTCCTTCATTTCTGCTCTCCACAGCTGCACATACATGCCTGTGTACCCTGTTTTAAGGAGAGGGCTCCCAGCATGTATTCTGGGGGAGCAAGTGTTGAACCTCCCTCTGTGGGAAGGATATGGGACAGAAATTTAGCTTCAGGAAGTTGTCAGAGGAGGTATCTGCTTGAACCTGGAAGCTCTTAATGCAGCTATGCAGCTTGCAGGAAACTTTTCCTTGGTGCTCCCTTTTTGCAATGTTTTGCAATGTTTGGATCTAGCAAGCCTCACAGCACTGAGTCCTTTTAGGCATTCATCATCTCCTGCAAACAAGTGCCTTGGCACCACCAAGTTTGTTCTGCTAAAGAGAAAACCTGGTGATGCAAATAAATACCTCCATTGATATACACGGGTTCTGGCTGTGCCGTGCAACACGGTGTATGGATTTGGGATGACCTTGGAAGTCTCCCCAGTGTTTGTTTACCAGTGGTTTGATGATAACACAAGCATAGGTCTGATGTTCCAGCCTCTGGTATTGGTGTAAGCTGTGTAGCTTACACCAGCAAAGTTGTCTTTTAGACTGGTGGGGCAAAACCATCATCCCGTGAGTGATGGCATAAAGGTGTTTCTGGAGACCTTCTGAGTGCCAAAGCCATGCCAAGCAGAAACAGTGCCTCTTTTGGCTGTTGACATTGGCTGCGTTCTCTGAAGTTTCTGAGCTGTGACTTCTCATACTTAGGTTTTGTGAAAGCTGATGGTTGTTTTGTCTGCAGTTATTTTTAGGTTAATTAGAGAGCACTGTGTTTTGAATAGAAGTTTTAGGGGGGCTTAGGACTACCTATCAAGTCAGAAAGAAAAAATTTTTTTTGGGTTTACTTCTCCAAGTTGGAAATCACATTCAGCTCATCAGTATCCTATAATGGTTACTGCCTACCACAGACACTTCACATGTGCCTTTCATAAGACAAATTTATGCAACTGAAGCATTGTCGTTGCTGGGCTGGAGCCTAGCAACCCTGCTGGCATTGCACATATTGTAAAATGACACAAGAATTCTCTTAAAGCTGCAAAATACGTAAGTTTTGAAGTTGGCAATAGAGGCTCTACATTCTGCAGGGTCTGCTTGTGGTTTTTTTTGGTATGTTCCGTCAGACTCCAACCAAAGAAAAGCTGTGAAACCCACTGTTACAGAAGACTTGGCTGCTTCTGAGTCTGGGGTTGTTTCTACCTTCTGGTGACACCTCACTGAATGTTACCTTTTCTTTTTTTGGTCTTTTCCCTAATTGTATGTTTGTGTTAGCACTTTGTGTGTAAGCTATTTTGCTCTAACAAGGTGTTCTTCTTTATATGTGTTTTCATTTGGTGAGCACTGTGTATGGGTGATAGTGATGGCTGTGAACCTCTTCAGGTTTTTTGTTTCAGAGCTCTCATGCAGCCTGCTGGCTGGTAAAAAGGAATAGTGTTTGAAAGCATGGCTAGTCCCAAATTATTTTTGAGGCCAAGTGGTATGGGCTTTTATCAGAAATGTTCCACATTTTTTTCCATGATTCTGTGATGGCAGGAGAGGACCACTTTGGGGGAGAGAGGGAAGCATAAAAAGAAAGGGTAGCTTGAGCTTTCAGTGTTTTGTGGGGAGTTTAATGTGCTGATCCAATGAATAACCTGAGAAACCCTGCAACCTTTCAGTGCTCTGGTTGCCCCGTTGTGCCTCAAAAGATAGAAGGTAAAGTTTGGGGGCCCTTATCAATAATTATGCATGGTTGTACCACGTTTGGCTTCTGCTGTGGTGATTTCAGCTGAATCTTGGGTTTCAGCGTGGTAAGACCAATAAAGTCCCATGAATCTGTTTCTTGACTTCAGAGAATAGCTGAAGAAAAACTGTTAGGTCCCTGGCTCTGTGTGCTGGTGCATATGTGTATCTATATACAGTGTCACTGTGCTAACCAACCCCTAGCAACTGAGTAATGTGCCTCCTTTTTTTCTTTCTTTCAATATGGATTGTTAATATTGGTGTTACTTCTAAAAAAAAAATCTAGCAAGACAAATACCTTTTTGTGTCTCTTGGATGGGTGCAGACCCAGTGGAAGGTGCAGCAGCCTCCAGCCAAGAGCAGGAGCAGCAGCTCCACCCCTGGAGCATCTGGCATGTTGACTGCTGTGCCATCTCAGTTCTGAAGGGAAGCGTGTCCTCTGGGTGGTTTGATCTCACCAACCTTTTTGGCTGCAGGGCCAGTATTTTTCCTTAGTGATTCACCATCTCCAGATGTGGTCAGAGCCAGGAACATAGTTTTGGGTGGAGTGCGGGTAGAAGGGCAGGAGGTAAAAGTCACTCTGAATTAAGACTTTTGCTGAAGGGGCAAAAAAAAGGAATTATCAGCCTTAAGTCACTAATTGTAACAACTTTACAAGTTTTAGGATGTGACCTCAAAACTTGCTAGATTGATTATGACTTCAGGCTTGTATCAGAGGGTCATGGGTTAGGCATTCTCATTTCTCTTGGTTTTTCCTATTTATCATTATGTGACATTTTAAACCATTAGTGAGACATAAATGAGGATGATTTGGTGTTGGGACCACAGCTACTGGCAAATTACTGGTTTTTAGGTATTACTGGTTCAAATTTTGCACGGTGGCTTTTTTTTTTTCTCTCTCTAATTATTTAGTATTACCTAAGATGTCCTATGTCTGAAATATGAGTATTATCCATTGGTCATATTTACTATAATACAACTTTGTTCTGGACAGCCCCTTGATTAAGAAAGGTTAAGTGGATTATCCTTTTCTTAAGAAGTCTGTTAAGTAGCTCAAACACTCCATTCTTTAAAGGCAGAACTTTTCAAAGTTTGGATTCAGAATGGGAACTGATATTGACTATGCTCCAGATCTGCCTTGTGAAATAAACTGTATCCATGCCAAAGAAGAAACTACAGCTTTGCTACATGGAAAATATGAGCATTATATTGAGAAAATATACTGGGAAAGATTGATTAGGAGAGAAGGAATGAGTAGCGATTGCTTGTATTTCTAAATCTTCCTGTAAGAAGAAGGGGGATTTTGGAGGAGAATATACTGTCCACTTCTAGATGAATTTCAGAAAAGTTGGTGATTAATACTGTCATCTCAGGTAGGACCAAATATCATTTATGCTTGTTCCTGATACCCTCAGCCAGGACATCCAACGTAGGGATGTCTGGCAGCTTTTTTGGAAGGTCTTGTTCCGTGGGCGTTGCGACTGGATGGACACTCTCCCACTGCAGACCAGCGACTAACTGGGGAAGGCTGCTGAGCTGATTCAGCTGTAAACACTTCATACACATGCTTATTTTACTCATAAATGTAAATACTTGCTCTCTATTTAGCTGCTGTTTTCCTTTGGGCCAAGTGACCTTTTTTCAGTTCAGCCTGTGAAAGCCTTCTTATTTGGTAGAAAGTTTAGGGAGTTGGGGTTTCTTTTTCATCGAAATTGCAAACATGAGTGAAGTTGGAGTAACTTAATAATATGTGGGGTTTTTTGTTGAATAGGTTACTAGGAACAGACACAATTTTGGTTCACACTGGAAGCATGGCAGAAATTGGGGTGTGTTCGGTTTTGCCAGCCAAAGTTAACATTCCAGTTTTCTGTAGACTCTTCTGTAGAGGGGTTTAAAATACAATTTCTATCTGAGATCTTGTAGTTTTTCCTAGTGTGCAGTTATGCTTAGGTGCTTTTTACCAAGGGGTAGCCACAATCAGTAACTGGAAAAAAAAAAAAACAAGCCACACTTCAGCCCTTTTAAGGCTCCGAGGAAAGCTCTGCAGTTTACTGTGGTGTATGGAAGGAAGTCTTCAAAAGTGAAAGGTACTGGTCACTTGCATGTTTTGCTAAACTTGCACTGAAAATTCTCATGCAGTACACCTTAAGCTGGATTTCTTACGTGTCTCAATGACCCTGTCCCTGGTGGGTAAATGTAAGCGTGCTGGAGCAGAGTGTAAATATGGGAGTGAGTGTAATACCTTTTACTCCTTCTAGGAATAATTGCGTGCTGCAGGAAAACTTTGTGGAGGATAGACTTTACTCCTGTACAATCCAGTGTCCTGCCAGACTTCAGAGTTGAATAGGGTTCCTGTATTTGTATGTTAATACATTATAGCAGATACATACATTGTTTCAGGGGTGCATTTTACCTGGTTTATGGCAAAAGACTTCCTTTCCTATGAGAGTATGTTGTCTTCATCTTGCAGCAAGCCTTGCTAGACCTTTGACTTAATATTAAGCTAAGTGAATGTTCAAGAAATAAATATTCTTTCTAATCCATCTCTTAGATGGATTAAATGTTTCTATGACATTTTTGGGGGTTTGGTTTTGATTTGTTCCAAATGAGAGAAGGAGGAAGAAAGAGAGGGTAGCTCAGCAGCAGACTTCAGGGACCGAGCTGTGCCTTCACACAGGATCCTGGCTGATGGCATGCACAGGGTGAAGGGCTGTGTTAGAGGACTCAGGAAATAAAAGACTAACTGCCCTTTGATGTGTTAGTGTTGCCCTTTCCTATATATTCTTGGGAAACTATTCATAATCCTTTATTATAGGTCAGTGATACAAAAGTGTGTTTTGTTTTGGAGAATTCCCTTAAGGGAGTTGCTGTAAGGACATCTTAGCAGAGGAAAATGTTTGCTTGTTGCTTTTCCCCCTGAGGCGCAAAACTATATTCCCACTCTGAGCAGGTTTACCCAAGGGCATTTTATCATGGCACACCTGGCTCTGTACTGGGGTTGTCATTAAAAGTATTGAGGGTCTTCTGGGTTGTGTTCTCTGTTCTTAACTTCTTGGCATGGTAATGCTGGCAGAGTGGCACCCTGCTGCCCAAGTCTGCTATTATGGTCTCAAAGTCAGGATTGATCGTGGTGCCTGTAGCATAACCTCAGGTAGAGACCTGAGGCTCAACAGCTGCTGAGTACCAGCTGACAGCTGGAATTACAAAGCAGATTATTACTGAAAGTTGTCATCAAAGTTAACACCCCAAATCCCTTGGCCCTCTTTCCCTTACAGACTTTCAGAAGGCTTTAAAAAACTAATTTTGATGAACTTTCCAGCATCTCGAGAAAACATTTCTGTAGTGCTTGAAATGATTTTGAACTGTGAAAGTGGTGCTACTGGCAAAGCCTTGTGTGGTTTTGGTGTTTTGTTCTGCACGTGTCTGTTGACGTTGCTGAGAGAAGTGCAGGATTTCTCTGAAAGGTTCTCACGCCTTCTCTTTTGCATTCAGCCAAACTGGCCCTGGTTTTGGGGACAGGAGATAAGAGAAGTTTATTCCTTGTTTTGAAAAAGTATTGATGTTTGTAGCATTATCGGAAATGGATTATTTGTTTCTATTTTAGTTGCTGTTGTTTAGAGTGACATTAAAATGTTTTCTCAGATTAAGTTAAATATATTTGTTAAGAGAATGGGATTGTTTTTCTTATAAAGTTGTTTATCTTGAGGAGAAGTCAAATCCTTTTGTTTAATGTACGCATCTGGTTACAGAGCCAGTAGACATCATTTCCATTTGACCATTTTAGTGGATCAAACCCAGCTTTGTGTCTTGGTTAGGTTATATTTTTATTTGCTTCAGAAAGGAGCCAAGTCGGCGGGACACGAGTCACGTCAGGAGTCACACTGGAGTTCACGTCAGGACAAGGAGTAGATGCTCATTCTGTAGGTCAGACTTCTTGCTTTGTTGGTCGTCTTCTTGGATCTCTTCCCCTTATTAAATATAGACTAGGTTTGTGATTAGGGTTTATCCCCTCATTACAGCTTTCTGGTGATGGGTACGATGAATAGGTTTGTTTGGTGTGTCCAATCAATTAGTATATTCCCCAGAAGAAAATAAGAGCAGCGTTTACAGCAGGGCTTTGAAGGGTGGCATTTCCTGCTGCCTTTCAGACCGTGTACCAGGAGGAGTGTCCCATGAAGTGAGCTCTTTGTTCTTGAAACTCCAGTCGGATTCTGCTGTGTGATACTTGATAAGCTATTGCAAGGAATAAAAATACACAGCAAATCTGTGCTAGAAAATGTAATTTGTGCGGCAGCCCCTTTTTTTCCTCATTGCAATAGCATTTCTAATAATTTGCACACCAAATCTGAGAAGTTTTAACAGATGATAGGTGGGATTTTGGCATAAAGTTTCACAGCACTTAAGGCAAAAGGCTGATTCTGTTTTGTGTTAGTTTTAAGAGTCTCTACTCCTGATTTCTGTTTCTATCATGGCATTTTTGCCATCATTTTGCTTTGATGATCCAGTACCTTAAAAAACTAGGACTTTGGTGCAGTAGTTAACACCCCAGATTTCTTTTGTACAGCAGCCCATGAATAAACTTAATTGCAATGTGATGAAATAGTTATATTAAACTTCTACTGTGTAGCCGCGCCTTTGTCAGTAGGATGCCTTTTTACCAGGTAGTAAAGGTGAAGATGCCATCAGTACCTGGTGGAGGACAGAAAGTGGTATGGAAATCTGTGCATTTTCTTATGAGCACCCAGTGGTCCTTTGCTGGTGGCTTGTTCTTAGCAGTCCTTACTGAGTGCAAAGGGAAGACATTGAGTCATGGAATCCTTTTCCTTCAGACAGGGATTCAGCAGTTACTGTGTTCCAGGTGCTTCTGGACTCAGGCAAATAATGGCTGTAATTCTGAATTTTGGTTTCTTGAACTAGTGTGTTACTTACAGAAATACTTCTTTATATTGCTTGGAAACATTTGATTTGAAAAGTGCACATTTGCTTTATGCAGTGAGAAAGGCCACAAAAGCTTTGTTGTTTTCCTGGGATTTTTTTTCTTTTCCTGCTGGAAGGCATCAGAGGTTTTGGTAGGCAGTGTGAGCTGAGACTGCCCAAGAGCACAGGGATGTGCCTCCCACTCTGTGTGTAGACGTGAGTCAAGGAGAGTGGCTGCACATAAATCAGTGGCTAAATTGAAGGGACAAGAAGGGCTTAAGGTGGCAAAGGCCCAGACACCTGCAGCAACAGATCATGGGTCACGCTTCTGCGGGGATGGCCCCAGGGAGGTGGAGGAGAGGAGCTAGCAACAGGCTCAGAGCAGGAGCAGATGCTTTAGCAGGATGGCTCCTCAAAGGGGGTTCCTTGTTGGATACAATGTCTGATAGTTACTGCTTCAAAGTGCATGAATTAAGCTTTTTTTTTGCTTTGTAGTTCCTTTCAAATTTTTAGAACAATCTTCTGTTGCTGTCCTCTAACCAGCTGGAGTTTTCCTAGCTGTAGGTTTTGAGTGTGTATTTGCTGGTTGTGTCTTTGGTGTTACAGAATCATAGAATATCCTAAGTTGGAAGAGGCCCGCAAGAATCATCAAAGTCCAACTCCTGGCCCTGCACAGGAACACCCCAAGAATCACACCATGTGCCTGAGAGCACTGTCCACATGCTTCTTGAACTGTGTCAGGCTTGGTGCTGTGACCACTTCCCTGGGGAGCCTGTTCCAGTGCCCAAACACTCTGGGTGAAAAACCTTATTCTGATATCCAAACTAAACCTCCCCTGACACAGCTTCAGGCCATTCCCTCGGGTCCTGTCACTGGGCACCAGAGGGAAGAGATCAGTGCCTGTCCCTCTGCTTCCCCTCAGAAGGAAGTTGTAGATAGTGATGACGTCTCCTCTTACTCTGCTCTTCTCCAGGCTGAGCAGGCTGAGTTACCTCAGCCGCTCCTTGCATGGCTTCCTCTCCGGATTCTTCACCATCTTTGTGGCCCTCCTTCGGATGCTCCTTAATGGCTTATACCTTTCTTGTATCGTGGCACCCAAAGCTGCCCCCAGCACTTGAGGTGAGGCCGCCCCAGTGCAGAGCAGAGCGGGACAATCCCCTCCCTTGCCCAGCTGGCAATGCTGTGCCTGATGCCCCCCAGGACAGGGTTGGCCCTCCTGGCTGCCAGGGCACTGCTGGCTCGTGTTCAACTTGCCACTGACCAAGACTCTCAGGTCCCTTTCCACAGTGCTGCTCTTCAGTCTCTCACTCCCCAGCTTGCGCATGCATCCAGGGCTGCCCCATCCCAGGTGCAGAATCCAGCACTTTCCCTTGTTGAACTTCATCTGGTTGGTGATTGCCCAGCCCTCTGATTCATCTATGTCTCCCTGCAGGGCCTCTCTTCCTTTGCTGAGTCCTTCCATTATGAAATTTTGCCAAAATTTCAGAAAGTCTTGCATTTTATAGTGGTCTTCTTAAATATTTAATTTTTTAGTGGTATTGAGCAATGATATGCTTCTGGATAGTTTGGTGTAGGCATATTGGAGAAATCTGTTTTTTTTTCTCAAGAAAGCTGCAGTAAAATTTATTTCAAAAAATAGGACTTTGGCATTTGTTGGTAGTGCTCCGTGGGTGGCAAAAATTATTTCAGCAAAATATGCCCTTTGTGGTTTTATTGACACTGAAGTTCCTACTTTTTGTTACCATGTGATCATCTTTTCTGCTCATTTTTGTTCCAGACACTCTACCAGAGGAGCTAATAGTCAGCAAGTGTCTCTTTCTCTCCAGAAGTCTAGTCCTGGTACTAGCACTTGTATTTCAGGAAAGAGCTGGATTTTTATCAGATCTCTGTAACTGCTAGAATAGGGAAAAATTTCAAGAGATCTTTGTCACCTGGAAAATGCTTTGCTGCTGAGGCTGCTGGAGGTAGTCTGTACTTGAGACCATTGGGATGTTTGCTCTTTACATCTTCACTTGTGGAACGGTCTGAGACCACCGGGAAGAAAGGATGCTCCTTGCGTGTGCTTTTAAAAAGAAAAGGTTGTGTCAGTAACAAAGTAAAAAGGAAAGGTTGTCTCAAAGGTATGACTGTATAAGGTGCTGGTTCCTTTGTGGGTGTGTATATTTATTTGGCTTGCTGATACTTTATTGTACTCCAGCTGCAATGCTGTGGTGTTCCTTCCTTTCCCTATGTACCAATGAAGAGGAAAGGCGTGGAGGAAGAGAATACCTTGTATTGTTTGCTGGTGTAGATCTAAACAGGATATTTGTGCCTGCTGTTAACCTGTTCGTCCTTGCTAATGCTGATGTTACCTACCATTCTTGTATATTGCATGTGTTTTTTCCACTTTTTAAATTTAAGTAAATGATTTGGTGCAGCTGCTGTGTCTGCACAGGAAGAAATATATTGCAATGAATTGCTTCAAGGGTATTTAGAAGCCAAAAAATGTGATTGGTTTGTGTATCTTCTCCCTCTTTCTGACCTCTGCAGTTGGAATTAACTGAAGCAGTAAAAAAAATTCTGTTTGTTTGTTTATTTTTCCCAGTGACCTGGGAAGTGTGTTCACAGCTCAAAAGCCATACTGAGCAAGAATAACAGAAATGTCTGAATTGCTGAAAGCTAAAATTTCCTGATGGAGAGGTGGTTTGTTGAGGAGAAAAAATAAGGTCAGAAGTAGTAGCCATTAGTGGCTATAAATAAAGTTACTCATTTAGGCCCTCAGACAGATAAAAGAGAGAGGTTGTTACAGTTTTTCATCTTTACCATGTGGTAAAAAGTAAGGTATGTCATGCCCTGCTATTTTTTAGATGGCTTTAAAAATAGCTCCACTTGTGCTGTTTTCTGCTCAAAGGAAGGTTTTCAAGCATACTTGCTTAAGTGTCGAAAGCTGTTTGGCCCCAGTCTGAAATAAATACGTGAGTTTATGAATCATTTCATTTTTAGTAAGTTCCCCGCTGGGCAGTGTCTATTCTGTCAGTACATTTACAGTTCTGATAGAACTCTGAATTGTGTTTTTAACCCGCATCTGTGGTCATGTGAGCAGTAGGAAATGGTGTAGGGAGCAGCTAATGCCTACCCATGGGTGAACTGGCCTTGTCTTCTGAAAAATAAAACCTGGTTTGCAACCTTGTGAAGCAGCAGACTGTTTTTTTTTCCTTGGGGCAACAACCACGGAAGTGAGGGAGATGCAACAAACCAGCCTGAAGTAGCAATGCACCAAGACTACCCTGGGGACCCTGGCAGAGTCTTGCAGACTCCAGGGGCTCCCTGCTGAGTTTGGGAGCGACTTCAGACAGAAGGCTGGTTTCTCTAGGCTCCAAGTGTTGGGATTAACCTTATTCAGAAGGGCAGCAAGTACAGGCTGGGTCTTTCTGTGTCTTTATTGCATGGTGTACAGGGCTGATCCCACCAATTACATTTTTTGTTTAAAAGTCTTTGTTCAAGAAGCAGCTCCCTTCTATGCTTAGCTGTGTTTTGGCCCAATTAAGTGAAGGATTTGGGGGCTTGCCTGAATAGCTGAGTAATAATTAACCTCTCTTTGACTTAGTGGTGCAGAGCTGGAACGTTCATCTTCAGACCTAGATTTCTTCTGCCTTGGTGTTGGCTGACCGAGCAGTGACACGTGTCATGTTCTCTTTCCCCTTTAATGCCAAGTGTGTTTGTGGACATGTTACATTTGTTGGGCTCCTCTGGAAAGTGATAATAAACATGTAATGCTCTTGGGCTTATCCTGAGTCCAGAGCTTAGCACTGAGTGTCCTAGTCGTTGTGGCTCCCAGCTCTCTGTGTGCATTTGGCCCAGCAGCTCTTCCAAGGCTAAGGGGGCTGTTAATTAGGTCTCTCCTGAGCCATTGGGGGATGCAGGTGAGTAGCCTGTTCCTAGTCTGTGAGTTTTGCTTCTCTTATCAGCAGATACTGGCAGTTCCCAAACAAGCGGCTGCAATAGCGGTTTCTGACTGGGCAGGAGCGGGAAGTTGCTGGCTAAGCAAAGGCTTGTGGGTGGGTAGGTTTAGAGGCACAGAGGAGTTTTAAGGTTTTGGTGATCTACAGCTAAGCTATGTGATCATGTCTAAAGATAATGTGGGAGTTAATGTTGAGGGTCTGGTTTCTAAAATTTGGCACCTTGACCTGCATAGTCCTGGGTTGTATAATTTTTTCCATGGAAATTTAGCTCCTGATGTTGCTCTACTTAAAGTAAGTAAGGACATGGTAATCCCAGGATGAGTATGGGACATAGTTCCACCTGAATAAGAGCAGAGTCATAATGTGTTTAAAATTAAGCATTTTCTGAAATACCTCCCATTTTTCATTTCTAGCTCAGTGCAAGTCCCTTGGCTTCGTACACGTCAGAGTCCAAGCTTGCTGTGGGAGAGTTAATGAACATTTAGGGAAAGATGTCCCTAACTGTGACAGGGAAGATTGAACTAGATGATCTTTAAAGGTACTTTCCAACATAAACCAATCTATAACTCTGTGAACACTATCTGTTGGAACTCAGGAAACTCCCAAAAATCCACTTAACAGTAACCAGGAAAAAGTGATTAAAATCCATGAGGTAACTACTGCTGATCTTGGTACAAGTTATATTCAAGTAGCAGTGACCACGGTCCAAGCAAAGCTTCTGCAGTTTTGCTGTCACACTCACTGCAGTGCGCACTGCAGGGCCCCTCTGCACTGCTGCCGTAGCTCCCAGGTGGGCAGCAGTGGTGGCACAGTCCTGCGTGGCCTCTGCAGCCATGTCCATCCTGTCAGGGACGAGGGCAGGAAGCCTCTGCCACAATCATGTCTCTGTGCTCTGCACACAGACGTGGCTTTGTTAGCAGATGACTTGTCTTAACTTCCCACTGCTTTTTAACCCATCTCAGGACCATTGTTGCATCGATTGGTTCATTGACTGTAGAGCTGCTTTTATTGCAGACATGTCCTTGGAAAGACAGAAATCAGTTTTTTATTTCTACTTTATTTCTTTTAATGAAGCTGCCAAGCTGTCTCCTTGCCTATACAGGGATTGAGGGAAAAACATTCAGCTCTGGTGCCTTTTGTAGGGAAGATGTTCAAGATTGACCAACAAGATCCTTAGGAGATTTTTTGGCTTTTTAAGAAACTGTCCTTAAGAGACTACTCTCTGAAAGAGTACAAATACTGCTACTATATTGGCACTCGGAAGGCTGAGTTCAATTATGTTTCCTATAATTTATCGAAAAGGAAGCAGAGTCATGTATGAAGTTGGGAGTAAAGGAGAGGGTGCCCTGTAGTTCCTGCCTCTGCTAATGAAATAGAATTGCCTCAGGGGTGGATAGAGGTAATTACACATCAGCCTTTGTCCTTCAGGGACCAGATGGTATCATGAGAGCTGCTGCTAGGAGTAAAAAGTCCCAAGTAGGAAACATGGTGTAGAAAATAGACTAAAGGAAGAATTGGACATTGCTCTTTCCTCCAAATGACCAGGAAGAAATTGCATGTGACATTATACATTATTGTGTAAAGTAGTAACTGTGTTTTACAGGGCAAGCAGTGTTCCACACCTGTGGCACAGCATGGTCCGTGTTACTCATGCAGCTGCCTCGGGAACAGCGGGTGTGGATGTGTGTGCACGCGGGGTGATCCATCACCAGCCCGTGCTCAGTCTTGAGTATTCAAGAATCGACTTGCTGGGGAGAATTTCTGCTGGAAGCTTTTTTTTGCAAGAGAAGAATCACTGAATGATTCACATCTTTTATTTCTGTGTCCTTAAATCATTTTAGACAAAAAATAAATGGATACAGTTTTATCTGAGGGAAAGACTTGTACAGCATATTAGGCTAAAAATTCCCAAACAAGCTTCTTCCAAATTGTCTGAAGTTGTGTATTACCTCTGGAAGTTGGATATGTTTGAGGTGGGTCTTAATGTGATCTGGAGGAATGAAAATGGAGCATGTGTCTCTTCATTCTCTAGCTATGGGCCTAGACTCTGTAGTTATCCTGTACAAATGGGATCTTGCTTATGTGAACATGAGGTGTGGATTTAACTCCTAGGAGAGACGAACATCATGAAACCATGTGGGTATCTGGAAATATACACAGAAGTTCTGAAGGTCACATTTGTGCATGAACAAATACGCTCGTGTCTGTCTGAAGATGAAAGGGAGCTGAAAACGTGACCAAAACAATGTTGTGTCTCTTCAAAAGATCTGTTTTCAGTGATAAAGATGCTGCCAGAATTGAGCTGTGCTCATCTTATGAGTAAGCAGCTAGAATTATGATGAAATTGTAGTGATTTCTTCAAAATAAAGACGAGTTGGTACTTGAAACAACAGTGAAATTGTAGGAAGAGTGGCTTGTGAGCAAGGGGGGGAGGTGACGTCATGTCAATGCTGTCGTGGAATTTGAGCGATTTAAACTTCATTGCTGCACGTGCCAAAGTCCTGCAGCCCTCAACAAAAGCTTCACCCTGCTTTTGTTGTGGTTGTCCAGTTACTACAGCATTTTCCATTTCCAATATGTTTTTCCCTTTCCCTGGGTGGAGAGGTGTAGCGTATAAATCAGGATCTTGCCCTCCCTGGGAGTTTGCACCCATGCAAATAAAACCAGGTCTACTGCCTGTGCTAAGCAGGGGGCCAAGTTCTGGGTGACTTGCTTGGAGGAGGAGCAGGCACATAGTCCCTGCAGCTTGCAGTATTTTCCACTGCGCACATGAAAATGGTATGGAGCTCTGAGGACTCAAAATTAATTTCCTTAGAGGTGAGGAAATCTGTGTTCCTGCCTGCAGAATGAAGTATTTCATATGCTGCTTCGCGGGTTAGAGGTAGTACGTGCGGTAAGCAGAAAGTTGCTCCGCTTTGAGATGATGATTTATGGCTTCTTTGAAAAGAAAATTGGTTCTGTTTAAGGCCAAGTCTTTTTGACCAGCCAAGTAAAAGCTTGGAGGAAGCTAATACAGAGCTGGCAGTGGAGGAACGCATTGCTACTGCAACATTTATTTGGAGTGAAGCCTAAGCGGCTTTTCATGTTTCCTACTTCCTAGAGTTCAGGAGTGCTGCAGAGCCACCAGCTTCAGCACAACTGTCTTGTGAGGTTGGTTTTTTTGGTAATCATGAGCAAGATGCTTCTCAGTTGTTTCACCACTGAGATTAGTGATAATAGACGGTTGTGTTTATTTTTTGAAGAGTAAAAATACAATTTTGGCCAAAGCAGTAGGAATACTTAGTAATATGCTTGAAAACATTCACTTTTTTTTTTTTTTAATTACATTTCTGAGAGTAATTCAGTAGGGATGAGTACCCCTCCAGGTGACCAAGTTGGAGCATTTTTCCCAGAGGAGGTCTGGGCTGAAGAAGCAATCATTCATTCTTGGGTGTGTGTCACATTCACATCAGCTGAAATAAAGCACATGCTCTTTCTGAGTAATGAGGCTTTCCTGAATCCTCTTCTGTTCTACACTAATTAGCCAAAAATGCTTCTCTTTGCACAATTCCATGCTTCAGCATTTGTGGGGAAATTTTTTTTTCAGTAGTGTTTAGGTAATTTTATTTTACGTAAGAGTTATTAAAAAATCCCAACGAAACAAGACAAAAAACCACCACCCAAACAGAACAAATAGCTGGGGTTTTTTATTCACAGCGCAGTAATATGAGGAGTGACTTTATTATTAGCATGGAAAGTAGTAAAAGATACTGGCTGTGTATAGGCAGAGGAAGGCATTTATATTTGTTTTAGACTTGCATTCTTTTGTGCCGTAAAAATCTGATTATGAGTATGTACAATTAAATATGTTTTAATAGCACTGTGGAAAGCAGTCATGGAAAATTCCAAGTTTGAGCTTCTGCAGGAATACTGTGAAGCCCATTTGCTTTGAGTTTTGTTTGGGTTATTTCTTTTGCTTTTAGGGTTTGGGGGTTTTTTTGTTTGTTTGTTTTAGATTGGTTTTTTGTTTGGTTTTTTGTTGGTGGTGGTGGCATTTGGGGTTTTTTTCTTTTTTTTTTTTGTTTGGTTTTGGGTTTTTTGTGTGTGGGTTTTTTTATTTTAATTTTTTTTTTTTTTTCTAAGAAAAAGCACCTCTCTGGGCAGGGAAGAATCAGTAATACTTCATTTCGAGTGCTGCACTTGCTTTTTAATTTAGGCACACTGATAATTTGACTTGAAATTATTGTGCAGTCAGCTTCTTTTTAGATAATTTAAAGCATCATCCTTGTGATGGAAAGCTTGCAAAGTCCTCCCAGGTCTCACAGATTTGGGGAACTGCACCATGCTGTGAGAAGCAGATGTTTATGGAATTGTCTAGGCTGATGATTACAGAGGAGTTGGTTGATGTAATTCATTGCAAAGTAATATGAATTGCCATGTAAAGGTTTGTGCTACTGAGTAGACACACTTTCAGAGGTAACTAAAGAGAAAAGTCCTGGTTCCCTGGGATTTAGGGTCAGTGAGGGTTTGCTCGTGAGAACCTGCTGTCCAGTGTGTTGACTTACAGCTTCCAGCATACCTTTTGGATGACAGGGTGAGGGGAAAGCTGGGAGATGTAGAGCAGGGGTGTGTAAATCCACTGGAGCGGTTACCTTGTAGGAGAAGATTATGCTTTTGTCAGACTTATAGTTGTTCTGTGATCTGTGTGTGTTGTCTGTCTGTTGCCTGATAGAGGTATCTCTCTACAGCTACCCATGAGGAGGTGGTAGCCGGGTGGGCTTGGTCTCTTCCCACAAGTAACCAATGATGGGACAAGAGGAAACAGCCTCAAATTGCACCCGGGAAGGTCTAGATTGGAAATTCGCAAAAACTTCTTCACCAAGAGTGTTGTCAAGCTTTGGATCAGGATGCCAAGGGGAGGTGATGGAATCACCATCCCTGGAGGTATTTAACATCTGTGTAGATGTGACACTTAGGGATGTGCTTGAGTGATCAATGATCTTAGAGGTCTTTCCCAACCTGCATGACTCTATGATTTTATGTTAGTCTGTGGGTAGCCTAAGGTATTGGATAACGTGTATTGAAATACAACTACTTCTTGAAGACAAGATGTCTAGAGTGGAAAGAGGAGCATGCTCTTGGCTCTGTTCTTGCTAGCTCTTGGCAGCAGCTCTATCCCTTGCCTGTTGGTACATGCTGAACTCACCACAAAGATACTTCTGCTTCATATGCAAATGTGTCACATCCCCTATATCTCTGCTGTCATTTCGTTACTTTCACCAGCCTTAAACACTGCTGAATTTCAGTTTTGAATATCGTAGAGTTGTAGAATTTTCTAGGTTGGAATGGACCTTAAAAATCATTTAGTTCCAACCCTCCTCTGCGTGTGCCATCCCCTTCCCTGGGCAGGGACACCTTCCACTAGACCAGGTTGCTCAAAGTTCCATCCAACCCACCCTTGAACACTTCCAGGCAGAGGCAATCCACAGGTTCTCTGGACAACCTCACAGTAAAGAATTTCTTCCTTATATTTAATGTAAACATGCCCTCTCTCAGTTTAAAGCCATTCTTCTTGTGCTTACACTACATGCTCTTTTAAAAAGTCTTTCTCCAGCTTTCTTGTAGGCCCCCTTTAGGTACTGGAAGACCATAAAAAGGTCTCCTGGGAGCCTTCTCTTCTCCAGCCTAAACAACCCCAACTCTGTCTTCATAGGAGAGTTGCTCCATATGCCAGTCATCCTCATGGCCATTCTTTGTCTCATATATCTCTGTCTCAAAGCAGCTGTGTTCTTGCCAGCCCTTCCTCTGGTCACACATCAGTTTTTCTAATTTGGGGAAGCACAGCTTTCCACAGCTGGTGCTTGCAGGCTCTTCCAGGGTGGGGAAGATGGGATTGTCAGTCACAGCTGGCAGATGTTGGTGTGAAGGGATCGGGATCTCTTCCCTGGCTGAGTTTGGCATCTCGACCCAAGTAGGTCACATCAGCTAGTAAAGGGTGTGATCTTATTTCAGACCTGATCCTGGAGAAATGGGGGGAAAAAATTCTCCCTCTCTGTTGCAGCAATGCTTCACTGCTTGCTTAAGCTAATCCCCTTGGCTAATGGGAAGAGCTTAGCTGCAAAGGGTTCCCACCTTGATATATGAATGGTGCATCTCTGGGAGATTACAGTGTATAGTCAAAATCGTGTGGCTGAGGAGGTTCTTAGCATGCTGACAGGCATGTAGCTGTTCAGCCCTGGGATTTTTATGCTTTTGCACGCTGGATGTAGTAAACTAGAAGAGAGTCTGAACCCAGATGCGTTTCCTTACTCCTGGTTATCTCTGAGATAAATGCCTATTTTGTCAGGGGGTAATGCTTTAAATCACTTCTGTTTGGTTAAGCTCTTCTGATTGCTTTGTGGTTTAGTTTTGAATTAAGTCTTCTACAACCTGTTGCACAGTAAAACACACGTGTGCAAAAAAAATTACAGAAGCAACTTCTCTGTGTTTCTGCTTCTTCTGATCCTGCCACAAGTACGAGGCTGAGGTAGTCATTTTTCCTTCTGACAATTACCAGCTCTTGTAAACATGCATTGAAGAAAGAAAAAAAAAACATTCAATACCAGAGTCATACAGTAGATGTCTGTCCCTGTCATGGAACCAAGGATGCAGAATGGGAATGCGTCAGATCTCTAGGTGTGCCTCAAATGAGGAAACATGCCGCACCTTTCTGTTGAAAGGTGGAGTGCAGAGTTTAAGCTTCTTTGGAAAGGTGCTGCAAGCCATGAGAAAAGGTGTGTCACTGCACATCCAAGGAACCTGTGAGCTGCTTTGTATGACCTGCGTTGGGGATTTGTGTGTAGATGTGAGATGGAACAATACGCAATTACAGAGTTCTGCCCAGCGTATGATGTGCAAGTGTCTATGACAGGAGGAAGGGCTTGCTCATATAAAATACATGCTCTGTTTCCTACTAAAGGTGTTCCCTTCTGACAGTTCAGCAGTGAATGCATTTCAAAGGAGTAAATTTTTTTAATGTAATATGTAGGAAAAATTGCAGTAAAAGCAATAATGACTTTCCATAGTGACTCCGCTGACTTGCCCTGTAGATGTTTCATTTTATAGTTGCACAAGTGCAGAAGAATCTAAACAGCTAACCTAATAAGGGTAGCATTACTGCAAGGAAATGTGTCTGGTCAGGGAGAAGTGGAGTAAGCAAAAAAGCAGGAGATTGCTTTTCAGAGGGTTGTGACCTTGGGCTGCTGACTATAATGAATGCAGTGTTTCAGGCTGCCTTTTTACCTTGCAACTGCTGCATACCATTGGTATTCATCAGCAGTGACCAGGCTCTGCAGTGGGAAGTCTTGCAAAACATCACCTTGTTTCCAAGAGAAGTTTAAAGTCGATAAAATGCGAAAGTGTTCAAAGTGCATGCAGGAAACACTGCCTTTTATCTGAACTTCATGGATTTCTAACTTTACCCACTGTATGGTCTTTATCGCTAAATTTTCCTTCAATATGGATCCCAGACTCTGTTTTATACTGTTGCACCTTCTGCCTGTATTACAGTGGTGTGAAATGCCACCTGTGCAGCCTGCTTTGGTATCACATTGCCTCTGGGAAAGCGGAGATTAGCCCTGATTGACAGTCTTCTGCTCATACTGTGCAACAGCTGAGAAAGAGACTGGGCTGGGATTAAATTTCTCTTCCACTACTGCCGCCTAATTTTCCTTGTCCTGTGTGTTGGTGAAGTGAATTAGGTATTTTCAACTGCCTGTTGCAATTTACTTTGTTTAAAAGCATATGATCACAGGTTTGAGAAGTAACTCATAAGTAGCTATTTCGTATTTACTGAGACCTTTGTGTTTGTTTTGGGGTTGGTAGGTTAGATCCTATCTATAAACTATTTACAAACAATGAATTTTGAATTGAATAACAAGTTTTTTAAGGCTATAGGCTTCTATCCTTTGCAATTTGACACATTCTCTTCATATTTCAAGAGAAAATTGAAATACATTGAAAGACAACAGTGATCAAATCTTACAGGCTTTACATCTCCATTCATGGCTGAGTTCTGAAATTTGTTGGGAGTCTTTTTTGAGTTCCTGACCTGGGAAGGAGGAGAAAAAGGTAATCATTGGAGAGGGAGGAGATGGGAAATGCTAGCAGTTCTCCTGTCTGCTCCAGGCCCCAGAGAAGTGTCCACCAAAGTCTCGGGGAGTGCTTCCTCCCAGGTATCCCAAAATATTTATCAGGGTAGGTAGAACAAAACAAAAGATGATTTAGGAAAGTGGAAGAAAGGACACTCTTCAGGATTGTAGACAGGTGCAATAATTTCAGAGAGTCCTCTTAGCATTCTTTTTTCAGATGCTGGAAATGTGAATTAATTCTAAAATAAATGGAAAGTGGAACAGATTTTCATTTGTGTGTAGACTTGTGTGTCTCCTCACAGGTGTGCTGGGGAGTCTAACTGACGGTCACCCTTCAACTCTTTTCCCGCCACTCCTTCTCTTCTAAAAATAGAGAAAATCTGTTCAAACAGTGTTACCCAGATTACTCTTTTACCTAGCTACTTAGTTCTGTTCTGTTGACTAAAGCTTCCATAACTGTCCAGCAAACAATCTTGCCCTCTCCTGTGTAGAAGTTCAATACCTGTTAGTTAGTGTGTTGTGAACGCTTTCATACACTGCTGGGATTTCATTAAAGCACTGTTGCCTGCTTGCTTTTGTTTTTTAAGATGTGCATTTCATTGCTGCATGCAAGGCAGTGAGCTTCAGAAAGTCAGAGGGCAAAAGGCGTCAGATATTACGCACCATAAAAAGTGCACCTGTCCTTCTGAGTTACAAAACCTTACCCGCAGTGAGGCTGGTCATGCATGTTCTGTGTGCGGAGCCAGGCTGAGCTCAGGCAGTGCTCAGCAAGCGCAGCACTGTGCCTCTGCATCCCCCACGATCCCCGTAAGCGTGTGCTGCGCTTGCCAGCCTTTCCGCCTCGGGTGCATGGGAATAAGCCAGTGCTCTGCCCTCTAATGATAAAGTGCGCCATTACGTTTTGCTTAATTGGTTGTGTTTTCATCAGGTGATCTCCAGACAGGCAATTTGGAGTTGCTCGGTGATTATTGTGGTTTGCAGTGTACAAATTAGTGTGGGAAGTTGCTAACCTTAGTCTTCCAACTTAGGACTTTAGTGGCAGTGTCGGCTCCTCAAGCGTTCATCTGAAGTGTGAAAGGCAAGGACGGAGAGCAGAGGACACTGTGTTGCCTGCCATTTACTGGGACATCCATGCTCTGGCAAAGGTGTCATCCTGGTTTCCAAACCTGCTTCTAGAAGCCCGGCAGCACTGTGGGCTTCAGATGTAGAGGAGTGTGATTCCCCTCCTGCTTACCTGCTGGATTTTTAGGTTTTTTATTTATTTAAATTTAAGGATGATTAGTTCCTGGGAATGTGGTCCTGGTGCCCTACAACCTCAAGTTGTTTCATAACCCACGTTGGACCCGTTCTGTATGATGCTGCAAGCCTGATAATGTCTGCCCAAGCTTCCCAAATGAGCCTCAGTGCTGCTGCTACCCACTTGCTGCAGGCCAGAAACCCACATTTTCCTGGCTAGGTGTAGACATGACATGTTTAATCTTCAGCAAGCTTCCCTGGGCTCCTGTTCCTGCCTTTGAGCTGTGGTGCACTGCCTCGTGGCCACCCTGAGGGACCACACGTGTGTGGGGCAGGCTGCTGGGCTGCCTAAGTGTCCCACCTGTTGGATCTGGTGTTGTGAAGAGGTGCTTGTCCTGAATCCAGGATGTTGCCCCTGATTTGTAGCAGGGGGTATAAACAGGATGGAGCAGGGGCTGCTGGTGGAAGCTGCTCAGTGAGTCGCTGTGGCTCGTGGGAATGGAGGACCTGAGCTCCGACTGCTAAGGTCTGAGCAGCCCAAACCTCTCAACTGCTTGTGGCCAAAGTGTAGCTGGGATTTGTTCCTCAGTGAGGCGTCAGAGCGGTCAGATGGGCTTCAGAAAGGCAAGGCTGAAATGCTTGTTGAAAAGGCTACTGTACAGGTCCAACAGCACGTCCTAATTTACCAACGGTGTTTTTCATCTGTTTCTCCTGGTTTCTGTATTCCATTGGGCATTAACCATAGTAAGTCCTTACTCTACAGATGTTTACTGATATTCAGGGTCCTATTGACATCTGAAGGACATCATAGGTGGACAAACTTAGCAAAGGATTCTGGTTGTCTGGATTCTGGGCAAACCCCGTATGGCTTGCCAAAATTTGATTAAAAAAAATAAAACAAAGGAAAAACACCCCCACGCCCCCCCCACTGAAGCATGAACTAGCAACATAAATAAATAATTCAGTGTAAAGTACATACTTTTAATACTTGTGTCCCTGTGGCAAGAGAGAGAGATCGAGTGATCATATTGTGAGAGCAAAGCTGCCAAGTGAAATGAAGCATACTGAATCATCTATTGCAAATTCAATGTGAGGGGATCAATACAACTTAGCAAAAGAACTTATGACCTGACATTTAAAATTCTCCTATTTTCAATGATCAGTGTTTCTGTTAATAAAAGAATGAAAGAACTGGGGTCCATTATTCTCTTTTCTCACTCCTCTTCACACTTACTTTCTTAGCCTTGAATAGAGCCCTGCTAAGTCTTATGGCACCAGTGAGTGAACTGTGTCTCTCCAAAATCCTGAGTTTTAATTTCAAGCAAATACGGAGTTTGGAAGAAGAAAGGGGGGAAAATACCCCAAACCACTTACAAAGAACGTGGGCTGGGTGGGTCAGTTTGTTTTTGTCTTATGGCTCTGATCTTATAGCTGTTTTTTGCAACAGTTCAGTCTGGAAATACTTTCCCTACTTGACCATCCCTACTTCAACCCACAAAAGTTATTAATGTGTAAACTGATATTTTTGAGCTACAGGAAGACATAAACAAAATACAAAAAAATCCCTCTAATGTTTTCAGACCTGTAAAAGGATCATGAAAACCGACAGTATGGAATATAAAACTAAAGTGGAACCTTTTGTGCTTCGATGTCAGTAAACTGAAAAGTGAAAGCTGTGGTATTATTTTTGGGAATAATTTCTAAATATGCTTGTTACTTTGCACAGTCTTCTGCTTAATATGGATTAGTTTTTTCACGCCAGAATCCCACTTGAATAAAGGTATGCTTTCCTGGAATTGCCTGCTTTTTTGGCATGAGAAGGGAAAAAAAGAAAAAGGCAACGCTGAGCTTTCTAGAAACCAGGAATAGTCCTTGCCTTGCTAAATGCAATTCCTCCTGCTTACTTTTAGCTACAACACTGGCATTGTATCAGTGATGCTTCCTGATGCAAGAAGGCTTTGATAAATGCTACCAGAATAAAATCAGATAGCTGACAAAGAGTGTTCAAAGATAGAAAATGTATGTTGATCAGAAATTTCATCTGCTTTGCAAATTCAAATCAGGCTGAATCACAATAATGTCCCACTAGACAAGGGCATATCCATGCTTGTGTAGCACAACTAGCATCTGTGGCAAAACTAGTACTACTATATAGTTGTTTCAAACTGGATTTTCTTCTAAAATGTCCATATCCAGGTACATAGAGAACAGTGTTAAGAACTGATCAGTACTTGACTAATGAACCTAACGAAAAGCCTAAAGTCTCATGAAAGTAAATGGGAAATGTTTTTCTTCAGAACAAATGTGCCAAAACTAATGTTATTTCTTTTTCCCTTTAATCAGCTTTGAAGTACTCAATTAGGATGTTCCTCCTAAACAAACTGTTTTGAAATGAGGCTGAACATACATGTTTGCAAGCAGAAGTTCGCATTTTGCAAACAAGGTTCTCCTTGGGCTTTACAGACAGTCAGTGAGAAGCATCTCTCAAGTTCAGTCTCAAACTAAACTTTGTTTCTGAGTGGTTGGTCTCTCCCATGCCCCGTGGCTGGTGCTCATGAATTGGCTTGCCTGGCCTTTGCTCTGTGTCCAGACAGGAGAGGCAAGAGGAAGGTGGAAAAAATTGTTTGGGTGTTTCACAAAACTTGTGAAAAGTATTTTTGAGACCATTAGCAACCTGTAGCAGATGACAGTGTGGTACCTGGGAGTTTTTAAGGGCAAAGTTTCTGAAGAAGAGCGAAGCTGTGTGGCTGAGCCCCAACAAAGAGGGTAGTGAAGAAATTTCTACCATTGCTTTGCCTCATCAGTCTTTGAAACCCCAGTCCCAAGAGGGCAGATTAAGCAGGGAATGAGAAGAGAGTGCTAGCCTGACTTCTCGCAAGCTGGACTTAAAAATCCGTCCCCTTGATTTGAGTTTATGAGCATCTCATGTAGCATAAGGAGAACATTGCCAAGCTGGCAGCTTTTGGACTGGGGACTGCCAGGCACAACCAGGCACAGTGGATGAGCTGCAGGCATTTTGGCAGACTCTTCTCCTTTTCCCTGAGTCACTGGTAGAGCCGCACAGCAGTGTAAGAGCTGACTAGATGATGTGGCAAAGAGTATGTAAGCAGAAGCTAGTGGTGATTGAAATTGGCTTGTTTGGGCAGTTGTGCTGGGACAACTACTCCTGCTGCATTGCTGTAGGCTTTGGTGAACAATTCTTAGTGGAGAGTCTCTCTTCCCCTGCTGCTTTCTTATGCACTGCCCTTCCTTGGTTCTGTATTCCTTAAAATACCTGTTGGAATTTTTGTGTTTGGCTTTGTTGTTGGGATTTTTTTGTTGCTGCTGTTTTGTTCCTGTGTTCTCGCATTTGTGGTCATGACTGCAATTAATTAAAAAGTGATTTTCTGAAAAAAAATATGAGTGCTTGACAAAACTGTGCTGTCATCAAAAACAGAACTGCAACTCCTATTGAAATCTGTGGAGGCAGAGTTAGGGCTTGTTTGATTCTCAGGATAAATTTTAAGGGGTTTTTGAGTGTATTGTATAATCCTCTGCAAGAACTCAAAGAAGGAGAGAGACTTACATGCTCCTTTTAAGATAAACATGAATACTCTAGGATGTCTGTCATTTGCCTGGCCACTGCTACCTCCTGCCCCAATGCAGACCCCGAGGGCAAGATGTACAGTGGCCCCAAGTTCTTTTCCCCATGTACTCCCTGTATCTCACTGCTGTCATCAGTAGCTGTCTCCTCTTCCTTCTCCTCACCCATGTGTTTTCTTTTTGAATTAACTTATCTTCCTTACTGATTTTTAACAGATTAAAATCCTGCCTCCTCCTTCCAAGCTAAAGTGGAGGGAGGAGAGTGGTGGAGGCAGTGCTTTAAGCCAAGAAAGTCTGTGAGACCCAATGATGATGTTGTAAAGTGGGACCTGAAACTGTAAATCCATTAGATAGAGAAAAGTTGCTGTATGTGTTTCCCTGCTTCCTCATTTTTACAGGTCTATTCATGGTCAGTTGCCGAGTAATACTTGGAGCAATTATTTTTAATTTCAGAATTAATCAGAAACTGTTATTTCTTTACCTACATTTGCAGGCATGAGAACAAGCTGTTACCTGCTAGCAGCCTAACTTGACCACAACCAAAAATGGCAGTAGGCTTTCCAAACTCCTGCACTGTCATGTTTTTGCAGCCGTGATGCCAGGATATGGGTTAGGCAGTCTTGAAAGTGAAAAAAAGTATTTTGCAAAACTTGACAAAACAGTTTGCTGAATGTCTCATGAAAGTGGTAACTCAGACTGTAGCAATACTAGTAACTCTTCCAAAAAGACTTGATGGTATTGTCTTGCTGGGTTTGCTTTTGAATGTGTTATAAAGTTGCTGCTTCCTAGCCATGTGGAAATCTGTTGTCCTCAAGAGGTGGTAACCACATCTTCAGAGCTCTAGCAGAGAAGTGCAATTGCTTTTTGATGGAATTCCCTTTTGGCTCTTGAGTGAGGTCTATTAGTGATGGGTGTCTTCACACTCAGCAGCAGAAGATGAGGAGGAACATGCTTGTCCACCTCCGTATATTGAGGATAATGTCTGTGTGCTGCTTGTGTTGGGCATAATGGGAAGAGAAAAGGTTTTGTGCTGTTTTTTGTGTTGTGTTTTTTTTTTTTCTTTTAATTTATGTAAAAAATACTATCTTATATGAAGCAGTGGTCTCATAAGAAGTGCTGGTGCCTTCAAAGGGCTGAGGAAGGTACAAATTTTTTTTAGTTCCCTTTCAAGTCAGTAATAATATATGTTTTATTCCAGTTTCTTGTTTTTAAAGTAGTATACCATCACTAGCTCTGTGCTCTCTCCGGTTACTGAAACAGAAGGAGATGCAGCCTGTTCAAGGTTAATCGGCAGCTGTTGCGCAGACCTCAGGAGCAGGAGAGCTGGTGCTTTGATCTGATGTGGGGGATTGACAGACAACAGAAACATCTCATTTTCAAGGACATTTTGTTCTGCAGCAAACTAACCCCCCCGAACTGGCC
Organism: Machaerirhynchus nigripectus; assembly: GCA_013397975.1. Classification (NCBI taxonomy): domain Eukaryota; kingdom Metazoa; phylum Chordata; class Aves; order Passeriformes; family Dicruridae; genus Machaerirhynchus; species Machaerirhynchus nigripectus. The sequence goes on from VZRQ01008525.1 coordinate 861,252, forward strand.
TTATATCCCATGGAAACATCTTCATGGCTTTGTTCTGCTTTAAAACAGGAAAACGAAATAGTATTGTTCAAGAGGCAGAACTAAATTTGTTGAGAGGAAGGTGTTAGTATTTTACCCCTGAGTGTTTTCTGAGGAAATTGTCAACACTACTGTAAGGGTTTGAAAAGTAATTTAACCCCATTAAGCTGGATTAAGTATATGCCTTGATTTATGTAGATAATCAGTTCATGAAGTTGAGTTTAAGATTGCATTTTCAAATAAATTTACAAAGTTGTGCTTTCTCTCACTATGTATGAGGTTCAACTAGTCCGTCTCTGTAACTCTGTCCATCCCTTCCCACCCTATCAGCCCTGATTAAATACTGCTGATTCCTGACTGCTGGCAGAGAGGGGTAGCCTGGCTGTCGAGAAATGGAGCCTGTTGGTGGCACTGTCTGGAGTGTTCATTTCTTTCCCTTTTGTATGTCATGTGACAGTAGCAACCACAGACCTTTACAGTAGTTTCCATATTCAGCCACCACAGATGACCAGCTCTTCTGGAAGCCTTTTGTTGATGGAAAGCAGCACCAGAGAAGCCAGGAAGTGCAAAGGAGGGCATCTAGACCTACATTCTGAAGTAAAGAGCAATACATCAGCAAATGGCCATTACTGCTTGTTTCCCTGGACTTAGTTATGGAAGAACAGGTCCGGTTTTCTGCTCAAGAGGCTGAATGGTTCATATGTGAATTGAAGTCAGTGAGGGATATTCAGCTTCCAGTGAACTTTCCACTGAGTAGTCTGGCCAGGCACTTAATACGTTAAGGTTTTTGGGTACCTAAATTTAAGGGTTTTCAGTAGCCAAGGCCAACAGGGAAGGGTGAGTTTTCAGAACAGTAACTGACTATTAATATTAAAATTAGCAAAGTTGTGGTCTTTTTCTTGATGACTTCTTTCTTTTTGTGGCCCCTCCTTAATCGTTGTCAGTTTGTGACTTAGGAAAGAGGAGGAATGAAGATAAATGTGCTTTTGGTTATCTTTCGCATTAAAAAGCTATGTCCCGCTTGACCTAGTTAATAACATCTCTTCCTGTCTCTCAGACTTTGTATTCGGAGCCAAGCTACTGAGGTGCATAAACAAAAGGTTCTCTAAATACATATTGACTATTGTTCCTTTTGGTTTGCCAAGCCTTAATAGTGATGTGCTTCTTGAATGCAGATGCAGCATAACCTACATTCATTGCTCTTAATTTAAAGCAGTTTTAACTGTTTTGATTCAACTGCATTGATGTGTCGACTGGATTTCACATTATAAGTTTGCACTGAGATGAGAACACAGTTGTTATACAGTATCTGATTTTTCTTATGTGTATATATATAATATATATATATAATGTAATTAATGTGGAGTTATTTTATTCAGCATACAACATGGATGCATACAAAATCTAACTTGTTAATTAGAGTTTTGCAATGAATGCTCCACCATTTTACTTAATTGAGGTGAAGTTCTTCATTAATTTTGTGATTTTCAGCATATATATCCAACAGAAAGCAAAAACAGAATGGAGTTTCATCATCTCCAAGAACAGAATACTGAGGAAGACAAGAAGTAGTGTTTGCATTTTCAGCAGCAAAATCTGTGAGGTAGAAGGACCCAGGACTTCTCCAGGTGGTCTTGCAGCTGTGAGATTTGCAAAGCTATTTCCTTTCAGTTTTGCAGTCAGGAGAAATTTATTTGCTACGGAAATGATGGCATACAGCTGTTCTTCTACAAACGCTATTCCAAGTATTTTTACAGCCTTTCTTCATGGAAATAAAAAACACTGGGCTGTAGTTAGTGCTCCATGGCTTTCTTTGCCCACTTATCACAGAAGGCTGGTTTGTCGGGGAGCTCTGGAGTAACCCAAGACACCAGGCTTCTCCCTGAGAAAGAGGTTGAGGTCAGTGTAGCCACCATGTGCATTGAGAGGAGTCCTTCCTCAGGTGGGTCCTGTATGGCAAGTCTCATCTGTAAATTAAGCACTGGTGAAGATTTTGTCACTGGTGCATGGCTAATGCACTGCAGAGGGATGGCAGCTGGATCAGTGGCTGGAGCTTGCATAGTTGGCGAGGTATCTCTTGCCAAGACCTTTTTTGTTCTTCCCTCACCCAGAGGGGAAGGCCCATGGACAGACACTCCATTGTAGAGCTACCTTGCCAAGGAACATGTTGTATTTGCATTCCAGATGCCTCCGGCTTTGTGAACTGCATTGTTCCAGCCTCCTTTGAATAGCAGCTATTGACCCCAAACAATGTACATTTGTTTAAATCAACCCCTTTCCCTGCTTTGAACAGCTTATTATAGCACTAGCCCAACCAAGTGAAGGCTTCTGTGCAGGCCCCTTCTTTTCCCCTTCATAGCCAGAAAAAAAAATTTGCAGCATTAATCATTTAATTTCGAGATGGAAAACATTCTTCTCCTTCTGAGAGGCTATTTTGAATGCTGAGGTTTTGGCAAATTTTGTTGCGGCTTAATGTTTATAAGCTTTTCATTGCTCCTGAAAGCATAAACTTCACATTACTTGAGCTTCTGAGATGCTGGCAAATAATAAACGAGTGGAATAACAGGGGTTTGCTTGTCCTGGAGCACTTGAAGAACTTAATTGCATTTTGGCAGATAGGTTTTTTTGCTGTTTATGTCTGCATTTAGGTGGATTGCGCTGACGTAGAAGGAGATGGTGGAGACTGACCAGTACAGACCCTTAGTGCCCAGCAGCAGTCTGGCAAAAGTATTTCTGTGTGTGGGGGAAGGCTGGGAGCAAATTCCCTTTGCTGCTTCAGGTGATGGTAGTACATGCATCCACCCCTCAAGCCATCAGGTCTCCAGAGCTTGATGGTGACACTAACCACCATCATTAAATCCCTTGCAATTTGTGAACCAAACTATGACTGTTTGCTGTGGAGGGAAGCTTTGCTGTGCCTTGCTTCTGTGGGGTTATTAGGTCGAGGCAGAAACGACCAGTGAAGTAAAAATTTTCTGGGAGGTGACAACCTTGTAGTCCTTCCATTTTATGCCATAATAATCCCACTAATAACAGCAAAATATTCAAACTTGGAACAGTAGTTATCTGATTGAGTGGGGTGGTCTGATGAGCTGACTAGTCTTTCTTCTGGTGTCCTGTGTTAAGTCAGGAGTATCTCATCTCCTGTGGTTTCTATAGACATTACTGTTGAACATGTTAGTGAAGTGTTGCCTGCAGGTTGATGGGGGGGATCCTACCCCTCTGCTCAGCTGTGGTGAGCTGTGAGCTGGAGTGCTGTGTCCAGCTGTGGGCTCCCCAGTTCAGGAGAGACATGGATACTGGATAGGGTCTAACAAAAGACCAGAAAGATCATGAAGGGACTCTCTCCTAGGAGTAAGAGCTGAGAGAGCTAGAATTCTTAAGCCTGGGGGAAATCTCATCAATGTATGTAAATACCTGGAGGGAAGATAAGAGAGGAGGGAGCCAGGCCCTTCTTGGTGGTGCTCAGTGACAGACTCAGAGGCAATGGGCACAAGCTGAACACAGAAGGCTCACAATGAACATCAGGAAACACTTTCTACTGTGGGAGTGACTGAGTGCTTTCACAGCCAGCTCTATGTGAGCCTGCTTGAGCCCCTGGACTAGAGGCTCTCCAGAGGTTCCTGTCAATTTCAGCCTTCTGTGATGCGTGGGTGAAGTGAGGTGGCTGAGGACATGCAGGAATCCCAGGCAAAGCCCAGCTCACCTTGCTTTCATTGCATGGCATGGTGTAGCATGGGTACATCATCACATCATCTCTCTTACACAGTGCTGTGTACTCATGCTTATGGGCTTTAGACCCGTTCTGCAGTGAACTAAGTGGGCTCTGCATCACCCAGCCCCATAAGGGCTGATGGGCGGCCGCAAGCCTCAGGTTTTCACTCTCAGGTGCTCTTGGGGATAGTGGGCTGATGGCAGCACCTGCATTAATGTGGAAAAAGCCCTTTGTCTCTGCCATAGTGGTTGTGGTAGATACTCCTTAGTTCCAAGTATGTAGCCTTCAAAGCTGTCATCCCTCCTGTATCTGTACCTGAGGGACACAGAACATTTCTGTTTGTTGGCTCTGGTGGGGAGGTAGCAGAAGAAGTCCAAGAGCAATGCCCTCACACCAGCCTTCCTTTCTCTGGGAAGTGCAGGGTGAGAGGTACCCTTGGACCAGTCAGCATGGGGGTGTTTGTGGTGTTCAAGAGGAAAAAAACACAGCAGTGCCCTGGATTTTCTGATGACCGGAGTCTGATGTAGACCTGGGAGAGTGGTTGGAAATGTTCCAGCTGCTGTCACTGGATTTTGAATTTAATGTTCAAGTCTTATCTATTGCTTTTACCACTTCTGGAGAGCCATTTCCCCACTGTTTCCCAGTCCCCTGCTCCCTCCTGCCCACCTCAGGTACTGGTGCTCTCCTTTCTGCTTTTATCTGCCCTACCCCTGCACTTTTGAGTTGCATTTGAATTGCGTCATAATTGCTGTATACCTAGAAACCATCTGACTTGAGGTTTTGGAAGTAAAAGGGCAAACTGCTCCACAGGCATTTGCAGCATTGAAAACGGAAAGCAGTCTGTGAAAAAATGCAGTGGGAAAAAAAAGAGGGACGCTCTTGCCTCATCCTCTGTGTCCAGATGAGCTCTTCCCATTTAGAGAAACCAAATAGCAAGAGTTTTTAAAGAGTTTTTCTCCATGAATACTGTTTTGTCTCAGTGTTGCTATTGTCCCATCACAGAAAGAAGAATAATGTTTATTCAACAATATCTAAAGCATATGTAACCTGTAACGTGGCTGAAGTCCATGGTAAGCTCACGGGCCACTCACCTTAAATAGGCAACAGAATAAAAATCTGTATTTATCTTGATTAGTAATCAGGACTGCACACCACACCTCCCCCCCCC